>BKCP01005283.1:193051-233639 GCA_008636005.1 Striga asiatica | reverse complement strand
TTGATGTGGCAGATAGGTGGCAGAATTATGCCTATGTGTAATTTTATTTATTTGTTTATTTATTTGCTGACATGGCAATTAGTTGGCGAAATAATAAAAAAATGACTAATATAAATATTCAAACACTAGACCTCTTACAACGAAAGAGATGCATTTGCCACTTGATCTACAACGTCTTACGTGAAATACTTGAGAGTGGATTTGCATTAAAAAACCATGCTTAGAATGGGCTTCAAACAGGAATTTGTGCAGCTTATTATGATCTGTATATCATCAAGCACCTTCTCTTTTAAAGTTAATGGTACTGTCAGTGGCTATGTTACACCTACAAGAGGTATCAGACAAGGGGATCCTTTATCCCCTTATCTCTTTATCATTGTGGCTGAAATGCTCTCTGCTCTAGTTACTCATGCTGTTGAAACAGGTGAACTGGTTGGTTTAAGGCTTTCAAGGAATGGTCCAGTTGTGTCACATTTGCTCTTTGCAGATGATTCACTATTTTTCAGCAAAGCTAGTAATGATCAAGCCATCACATTGCTCAATCTCCTTGAAAGATATAGAATTTACACTAGCCAAAAGTTAACTTGCAAAAATCAGCTTCCTTTTTCAGCAGAAACACTCCTCAATTTCTTCAAGACAGCATTTGTACCACTTTGCAGGGAATCACCTCACATAGATCCACAAGATATCTGGGTCACCCCCTTGGGATAGGCAGATAAAAAATGTAAGCTTTCAAATTTGTTTTGGATTCAGTCAAATCCAAACTACAAAGCTGGAAATCCAAGCTTCTTACACAGGCTGACAAGGAGATTTTGTTAAAGGCTGTCATCCAATCTCTTCCTGTCTTCTCCATGTCCTGCTTCAAGCTCCTAGCCACTTTATGTACAAAAATCTCTAAGCTTTGTGCTCACTTTTGGTGGAGCAAAGGGGAAGACCAGAGCAAAGGGATTCATTGAAAAAATTGGAACCTTCTTTCTCTGCCAAAAAAAGACGGTGGCTTAGGCTTCATTGACATTAAGAATTTCAACATTGCTTTGATATGCAAGCAACTCTGGAGAATCATAACTCAACCTCATCTCCTTGTAAGCAAAATTTTGAAAGATAGATATTTTCCTGAGTGCTCAATTTTTGATGTTGTGAAAACCCAAAATTGCTCTTGGCTATGGTCAAATTGGCTTGCAGTGCTTCCTGTTTTTGCTAAAGGTTATGCAGTTGAGATTAGAAATGGTGAGTCCACCAGATTAGAAGATGTGAACTGGGGGCCATCTTTGCTCTCTCCAAAGCCTAACATACTGGAACTTGCCAGAGGACACATCATATGGGTTAAAGAACTTCTGAATGAAACATGGAAAGGTTGGAAGACTTGGCTTGTAAAACAGTTGTTCAACCACTCAGATAGTGAGGCCATTCTCAAGATAAATACTCTTAAACCTGGAAAGCAAGACAGACAGTACTGAAAATTTGATGGCAAAGGAGTCTTCTCTGTCTCAAGCACTTACTCTCATCTCTCAAATTAGAAGTTGCTTTCAATGGACATACCTAGTTGCAGTTCTTCTGCAGGTAACTCTCAGGCCTTCTCAAAATGCTGGAAATTAAAAATAGTTGGCAAAGTAAAACACTTCATCTGAAAGTGCATTACTGACTCACTACCTATCAAAACTAATCTGATAAAAAGGAGAATTGATGTTGATGTCACCTGCCAGAACTGTGGAGAATCCCTTGAAACCGTTGAACACATGCTCTTCCACTGCCACACAGCAGCTAGAGTATGGGAATTATCTCCTGTCACTTGGGCAGACCTACCATCAATAACTTCATTTAGGTATTGGTGGAACCACATCTGCTCATTGGGGACTTCTGACATTGCCGAAGCCAGAATCCAACTCACCACATATTTGCTCTGGTGGCTGTGGAAGTCCCGGAATCTCTGGATCTTTCAAAATCAAGCCATGTCTGCTCACTTGTTTATCAGAGCAACCCTAGAAGAATGCCTAGAATTCTCTCAAATATTCAGCTAGTGTCTAGTTTTTTAGTTTATATGTCTCAGTTGTTCTTTGTTTTATGTACTTCTCTTATTTTGTATTTCCCCGCTAGGCTTTAGAGCTGTGGAGGGGTTTAAGTTGAGTCAATTTTTACTCCTTTTCGGTTATGTGTGTTCTAGGCCGCTTGTAGCGTGTCCTCTCATTTTTATCTTTCGGGTGTAGCTCGTTGTACTTTCGAACATTGTTCACTTTTGGCTGGAGATATAATACATCTATCGTTGCGTAAAAAAAATAAAAAAAATTATATACCTATCAATATCTTCCGAAATAATAATAATAATAATAGTAGTAATAATAATAATAATAATAATAATAATAATAATATTAATAATAATAATAATAATAATAATAATAATAGCTCAATTTNTATGTATTTTTTATTTATTAATTAAATAAAAATATAGTAAATAATAAATAATATAATAAATAGAATAAATAAATTATATAAATTACAGAATAAAAATATGGTAAAGAATAAATAAATTATATATATATACAGACATTACGTATGAATAAATAAAATTAAATTTAAACGACAATGTAAATTATTTTAATAATATATAAATTTATAGTAATTAAAATATAATAATATAAATTATATAATATGAAATGAAAAAAATAAATTAAAAAAAGTAAGATAAAATTTATAATAGTAGAGTGCATTTAAATTAAATTAAATTAAAATAAATTAATACATTACTTATTTATTAATTAAATTAATAATATAAATTTAGAAATAAAAAATAATAATGACAATATTAAAAAATAAAAAATAAACTAGATTAAAGTACACTAGTTAAACTAGATTAAAGTACACTAGTTAAACTAAAATAAAAATAATATAATATAAGATAATAAAGTATAAAAAATGGCAAAAAAATAAATCAAATAATAAATCAAAATAACTTAATATAATATAAGATAATAAGTATAAAAATGTTAAAAAAATAAAATAAAATAATAAATCAAATAACTTATTATGAAGTAATAAATTAAAATTAATAGAATTATAAATAAATACAATAAAATAAAAAAATATTATTTGAGATTATTATATATTGCTTGTCTTTTATAATAATGGTGTTACTTTATGATATATGGTTCATTAACCATATTTGAATGGTTAATGTTGTGTTACTGTTAAGAAAATATTACTACCTCCTATTTTTTTTAAATGTCAATTTGGCTTTATCAATAATTAACTAAATAAATGACGTTTTAGTTTATTGTACATATCTATATATATAATAAGAATTACCATTTACTAAAAGTAGTAGCACAAAAATAAGTCAGAATTTAATGCAGCCTATAAATAGTGAGTTTTAATATTTTTCTTATTTTTTTCCTTAAAAATCATACAGCATTAAATGCTATCTTAAATTTCGGGCTTTAGTTCATTTAATTATATAAAAAATCTGGCGAGATTTATTAAGTGTGTATATTTTTATTTTTATTTTTTTCTTAGAAACAACGAACAACATTAAAATCTTGGTCTCTATATTTATAAAATCTCAATTCAAAATATAACAAAAGTTTTAGAATCTCGGTCTTTATATTTGTGCCTTTAAAAAAAATATTAAACGCTAAAATATTCTTTAATGTGTATAATCATTCAATTAATCTTAATTTTTTGAAAATTACTATGTTTATTTTTTAGACCAGGGAAAGCACCTAAACGGGTTTTCTAATATGCATAAAGTAAAAATAATTAATTCATCTTTAGATATATAATTTATAATCTAAATATACTATCATTTGGTGTAGACGTTTATTATATGAATCATAAAATATTTTTATTTCATAAAAATAAATATATTAAAAGAAAGTAAGAAAATTTCTTCGGATCAATCGAGTGATTGAATTAAGGTACTGCCCAGGACCCAGGTTGATTGAATTACTTTTAGGTGATACACCAAATCGATTATTGAACGTAAATAAATTTTATACTGAAAATATTTTATTACGTGAATGTGATGCAGTCCAAACTTCAATAATCGTATTAACAATACTTATATGACAACATGTTTAATGATTTATGAATATTTATATATCATTTTATTAATATTTATGTGAATTAAGTAATATTTTATTATAATATTTATTAATGTATAGTAAATATAAGGTTTTCAGAACTGGACTGTCATCGAAATGGTCAAGCTATTTTATTAAATCATTTGTGGTTTGTTCAGATTTTAATTTATAAACATTTTAATATATATAGTACTTTTTGTAATAAATTTAAATAAAATGTGTTACTTAGATATCTAAACAATTTATAAATTCAAATGTTTAAACTAATTGATAAATCTCTACTTTATT
The DNA here is from genome assembly GCA_008636005.1 of Striga asiatica. NCBI lineage: Eukaryota > Viridiplantae > Streptophyta > Magnoliopsida > Lamiales > Orobanchaceae > Striga > Striga asiatica. The sequence continues at coordinate 229,278 of BKCP01005283.1, read as the reverse complement.
TAACTATGTAATTTTATTTAAAATAATTTTAAATATAACAAAATTTATTTAGAAAATCGTATCGATTCTACCAGTCCAACCGACTGGTGTTGACGGATTCGAGAGAAAATATTTTATTCAAGCGAACTAGACTGGTTATAAACTGGCTCTCGGTTCATCCGGTCGGACTGTGTCCAACCCGGTTTAATTTAAAAACAATGGATAAATCATAATTTATGTTATTCATATATTTAATTTATAAAACAATCGTAATAATATTTTCCCGTGCATCGCACGGGCCACGCACTGTTTTTCAATTATTACCCTCATATAGCTGATAAATATATTACGTCTTTTCATATTCACTCTTTATATTTTCTCAAAACTTCCATCTCTATACTCATTAATGAGGGTTATTATTAGCAAAAAAAATTCAATTATTATGCAACTTTTCAAAACCACACTTATTAAAAAAGACAATGCTATATGGTTCATACTCGTCTTTTACACCTGTATTCGTATACTTTTCATGCCTTTTTTATTTCATTAACCATGTTTGAATGGTGTAAAAGACAAAGTTGGTGTTCGCACTTCGTAGTCATATATGGTTCAACGTCAATTTCCATATTTAAAGCTTCGGCTACAAGAGCATGCATGTGTTTGGAAAACATTATGATCATCAATGTGAAAAGCTTAGATAAAATGAAACATTATACAGAGAATCAAATTGAAAAAGAAATAAGCCTCGTAGACTTATAGTCAGTTTTCATTTTATTTTATTTAATGATAAATAGTATGTGGAAAATTACCATTATACATTATTAGTTGGTAAGGCAACCAAAGTCCAAACAGAAGTTGATCATGAGTTTATAAGTGTTTAAATATCTCCATTAACATTAGACCTTTTGAACATAAGCTCGACAATATTAAACTGTAAGGATCAATGTTATGAGATGAGAATTATTGAAATTTTCATAAAGTCTCGTAAGGTTTAAGACGTGTCAATTTGTGGATATTTTAGTAAATCCACTAGAGTGAAGAGATTGCTTAGGTACAATTCGTGTTGTTGAACCATTTAAGATATCTATATCTATATCTATATCTATATATAAAGAGGTTGTTGGAAAATACATTAATAGAAAGTTTGACCAAATAAATATAATGTTTGACTTACTATTAATGGAAAGTTCAAAAAAACACATGTGAATCTTTAGTAACAAAATTTAAATCCTATTTTTTTAGTAACAAATTTGGAGATTCTTATGGCAAAATTTGAATCTCATATTTTTCGTATCATATTTTATTTTTTTACTAAAATTTAAATCATATCTTTTTTGGTAACAAATTTGGAGATTCTTATGCAAAAAATATGTCAATTATTTATGAAAAAAATTCTAAATACAAATTAATTTAAAAACCGTGCAAATTGAATACAAATTTAGGAAGCAAATAGTTGTATAATTCTTAACCAATTCTAACAACCTTATTGAATAATTTTTTCTTTCAAAAAAATTGTGTAAATTGGATAAAGCCACGTGCAATTTTCAATTTAAAATAAAACTGATATTTGGACGGGATGTACATTCAAAATTGTGTCCACATTTTTTGGTAACAAAAGTGGTTCATCATTGATATTTAAAGTCACCTTATCCAATTATTTAGGAAAAAATATGTGCAACTTTTCAAAATTTAAATGCATCGATTTTTTTGGATTCTTATGTTTTTTCTTAACCATGTTTTACCGAGATTTTGGTAAGTTCATATCATTTTCTTTAGGAAAGAGACAGTTGCATAAACATTAACAATTTATTTCAATTTTTTATTAGAATTATTTTTAATTCAATTTGTTTGGTACAAAAATTGGTGCAATGTTAGAAAAATTTGGTTGCATTTTTAGGAAAAATTGATGAGTTTTTTTATTTGGTTTAAAAAAAAAATCGGATCAATTTGTTTGATAAAAAAATCGGTTTATTGGTAGGAAAATCGGTCATTTCCGGGACTAACTAATGATTCTTTTCAATTTTTGTTAATTGAAATTTAGAATTAGATTTAAAATAAATAATGAGTGAAAATCTCTAAAAAATTTTACTTTTTTTCTACTATAATTTTGTTCAATAAATAAGATCCTTTAATTTTTTTAAAATTTGTTAACTAATAACTAATAATATGTAATTTTGGATAACTTCGAACACCTATGTAGTACTTTATGTGTCAAAGAATCAAATCAATATTATTGTACATACGGAAGTGTTTAATATCTTTTCAAACATATAAATTTCATTTTCATGAAATTTTTAATGGCATGAGACAATTTAAATACAAAAATATCTTTTAAAAAATATATACAATAGTAAATGCTCCCGTGCATTGCACGAGCACCGTACTAGTATATATAATAAAAATTAATTTTTTTTAAAAATAGTAAGTCAAATTAATAGTCAAATTGGATTAGCATTAGCTACTTTCTATTAATAGCAAATTTTGTTTTTCTCCTTAAAACACGCATGCAACATTACATTAAAAGACGCGCAGCATTAAAAGCTTTAAATATATCCACCTAATTTTTTCTCGACTTTTTTAAATCAGTTGTTATCTATACTAGTACGTAACCCGTGCGATGCACGGGATGTAAAATTTGGAAGAATAATATAACCTCACGTGTATTAGGATCGAAATTGAAATCATTAAAATACATAGGAACATTGTTGAATCATAAAAAGTTCGGTAACAATCATATATTATTAAAAAGCTCCTTGTACACAACATTATGAGTTTGATTATTTGGTAACACCTCATTATCACAAACTAATATTTTCAAAAGAGACAAATCCTAAAAATCAAACTAATATTTTTGGTGAACAAACTAATGTTTTAGGATTAGTGAACAAACTTTTTGGTGAACAAACTAATATTTTAGGATTGGTTATATGAATAAGGCTACCTGTTTTTGGTACTCTTTTCATTCATTGTCATTCAAACAATCTGATGACTTATAATGAAATTTGAATCTTAAGCCGAAATATTTAAAAAAAAAGTTTTTAAAAATTGAAAAGTCAAGGCAATCAGTTCAGATTAATTAAAGGTCAAAGAATATCAGCTCCTTGAAATAAAGACGTGTGATATCATTAACCAAATATCCGGTTATTGATACAGAGTGGTTACCAAAAATAGAACGCGATAAGGACGCTTCATGGAAATATCAATGGGATAAGGTCATAAAAGATCGCTATACATTTTAACGATAAAAGCTCAGATGAAATGATTTATGATAATTATATCGTAATTAATGAATTAATTAGATGTGTGAAAATGACATAATTAATGAGTAGTGTGAAAATGACATAATTAATGAGAAGTGTGAAAATGACATAATTAGTGAGAAGTGTGAAAAGGACATAATTAATGAGAAATGTGAAAAGGACAAAAACTTACTGGTTTTGGAAAATATTTAATGCAAATCTGACATTGATCATAATTTGCCCTACTATTTTGGATAAATGTTAATTCTTATTATATAAGTATAGATTCTATACTTACAGCATTAAATATCTCCATGTAATGTGGGGTTTGTTATCTATACTTTCACTTAAATTAAACCACTTGATTTCAGTTTCTGCAAGTTGAAAATTTACTAATTAAGATTAAATAAAAATGGAGGACGAATTACATATTTGAAAACATCCAATTAAGAATTTGAATTTAATGAAAACTCTTGATTTCGATTTCTTCATTTGTATTTTATTACTACACTTGAAAATAAATAACTAAAAATTAAAATAAATACAATATTGATACCCATTTTAATAGGAACTATAAAATATATAAACCTAATAAAAGAGACATAAATTACATCGCCAAAATAAAATACAATTAACATCACAATTCCTAAAAAATTGTACTTTAAACAAATTACATTGCTCACAACAATTAAAACAATACAATTAAATAACATAATCACTATAAGAGTCCTTAATATTTAACATTTAATAATATAATAACATATATAATTTCATATGCTATACTAACTAAAATTCAGGCAATAAGAACACTGACTACAATTCAATCACTAAAAACACATGTAACCAATAAATTTTTAAATATATGATAAAATTTTACCAAATTAATTATTTTATGAATCACATTGTAGTCAAATCGAATTTCCGAATAAAAGTTTAAAAATGATACTTATTTTGAAATGAATAGTGTATTTTATAATCAGTTACATGCACCGTGGGGGTTGCGTACTAATTTGACATTTTTTTTCTTTTTCTTTTTATTCTTAAGGAACATCAATAGTGCTCTCAGTTCTCCTATTGGTCATAGGTGAAACGCCTTACAACTCAAGCGGCGTTTCGTTGCCGGGTTGTTTATTGATTTTAAATAGATATGTTCTATGTGATTTTGCACAATTTAAATTTTAGATACATTAAAATTTTTAATTTATAAATATTAATAAATATCTCTTACTCGTGTATCGCACGGTTTTTCGTACTAATAAGTCTATAACTTGATCAAGATTCTTATCTTACTCGAATTGACGATATTTCCGCCACCTAATCAAAATCGAATTCAAGGATATTTTAATAAATGTTGAGTTTAACACCACACATGCAAAGAGAGGGAAGGCAAAGTTGGAGTTGGGCATAATAATGGCGAGGTCGACAGAGAAGAAAACACAACCACACAGAAAAAAGCTGTATTTTGTTAAATTGGAGAGACCAAAAAGGCAGCTTTTGTCGTCTTTCATTGATTGGTTGCTGGCTTTAGGAATGCATTCAACCAGAACCAACGACCACCTTTTCTCCATAATTGCACTCTGGTCCCACCTTCTTTCCATATTCACAAAAAGGTATGCTAGCTTCAATAACTACGGACATACGAGTAGAGTAAGGTAAGGTAATCAGTCATGATGGCTCAGAGTAAGGTAAACCTCCATTAAAAACACCCAAATACCATTTTTGCCAGAAAACAAATAAATAAATAAAAAATCTCATCCTATTAAAATATGTGCAGGTCTTTTGAATAGTCCTATACAATTAATTATCCTACACATAATCTAATTTTAGTGTGCTTGTATCTATCACCTTTTAAAAAAATAATAGAAATTAGTTATCCATTACTCAATCTAATTCGCTGTGCATGAACTAACTAATGGTTTGTATATTAATTTTTGTTGTAATTGAGTGTAAATTAGGTTCCACCTTTTAATTATATTGTATCAGTAATTCATGCCTTATATTTGAGAGTGGGAGCTGTATATGATGTGAAGGCATCATCTGAAGGTATCAAAATTTGGCAATTTGTGGGGAAGGAAATTGCGTAGAAGGTTGGCAAATTGGCCAACTTGTGTCAATCTATCCCTATAAATAGAGGGACTCAGGCAGGAGGAAAAATACACAAGAAAAGGAGAGAAAAAGGCAAAAAAGAAAGGAAGCAAAAGGTATCTGTTGGTACCACGATTGAGTCGAGGAATGTTATATTCTTTGAGAATATTTTTTCTCTGAAGGAAAGAGCATAATTTAGTTATAATAAACGAACATATGAAACTGCTAGTGGTTTTGTATCAGAGGGTACTGATGAAGAACCGAGACGTAGTTAAAGGGTAAAAACGGCTAAAATGTTTGTACCTGATTTTATTACGTACATGTTGGACGATGAACCGAGTTCCCTTAAGGAAGCTCTGTTCAGCCCAGATGGACCACTCTGGGAAAAAACTGTAAATAGCGAAATCGAGTCTATTATGCAAAATCATACTTAGGAGTTGGTTGATCTCCCTGATAGTTGTAAACCTTTAAGATGCAAGTGGATTCTAAAGAAGAAATATAAAGCTGATGGATCGATTGATAAGTTTAAAGCACGTCTGGTGGTCAAAGGCTTTAAACAAAAGGAAGGGTATGATTTCTTTTATACCTATTCACCAGTTACGCGTTTAGCGTCGATAAGAGTGCTTCTCTCGATTGCTGCTTTGCATAATCTTGAGATTCACCAAATGGATGTCAAAACGACATTTTTGAATGGTGCATTGGAAGAAGAAATATACATGGAACAACCTGAAGGGTTTGTTGCACCTGGACAAGAGAGAAAGGTGTGTAGATTGATTAAATCATTGTACGGACTGAAACAAGCTCCGAAACAATGACATTTGAAATTTGATGACGTGATGTTGTCAAATGATTTCAAAATCAACGAATGTGACAAATGTGTTTATGTCAAGAGTACAGAAAATACATTTGTGATTGTATGTCTATATGTAGACGATACGTTGACCATGGAGAGTAGCCATGAAGTGATTATGGATACGAAAATAATGTTGAAGAGAAATTTCGACATGAAAGATATGGGTTTGGCTGATGTTATTCTTGGAATAAGGATTATCAGAACTCAAGATGTAATTGTCTTGTCACAATCTCATTATGTAGAGAAAGTGCCCAAGAAATTTGATACCTATGACGGTGCACAGTCTAGGTGTAAGACACCCCTTGATCTTAGTATAAATCTGGTAGCCAATAAAGGTCAACCAGTGGCTCAGCTGGAATATTCACGAATAATAGGGAGTCTGATGTACTTAACGAATTGTACACGACCAGACTTGGCCTACCCGGTGAATAAGTTGAGCAGATTTATGAGCAATCTCAGTCATGAGCACTGGAATGCTTTGAGAAGGGTACTTAAGTACTTGAGGTACATCCTTGAATACGGGTTAAAATACTCGAGATATCCAGCCGTACTTGAAGGGTACTGTGATGCAAGCTGGATATCAGATTCGAGAGATTCTCGCTCCACTAGCGGATATGTTTTCTGTATTGGAGGAGGTGCAGTTTCGTGGAAATCCACAAAACAAACGTGTATAGCTCGGTCTACGATGGATGAGTTCATCGCTTTAGATAAAGCTGGTGAAGAAGCCGAGTGGCTTAGAAAATTTTTATCCGATATTCCATGTTGGGATAAGACTTTACCGCCTGTGATGATTCACTGTGATAGTCAAGCAGCTATAGGTAGGGGGCAAAGCAATTTGTATAACGGTAAGTCTAGACATATTCGTCGTAGACATAATACCGTACGTCAATTGATCACAAATGGTGTTATTTCCATTGACTATGTGAAGTCTAAGAAAAATTTGGTTGATTCTTTGACGAAAGGATTGAATAGAGATCAATTGGGAGTTTTGCTAGAGGGAATGGGCTTAAAAATCCACAATGTAAAGAATGATCATAGTGGTAACCCTACCATGCTGAGTGGAGATCTCACGAATTTGGTTCAAAGGGAAAACTAAGCTATGAAAATTTAGTTGAGCACTTGGAACATATGAATGTCTAAAGTTATTCCCTAGAGTAATCCAAGTGCAAGATGACTTGTTGATTGTGGTGAGGGTAAGTCATCTGGACTTTTAATAAATCTCTAACCTTGTAAAGGTGGAGTATAACAGGATACTCCTTATAGGGAGGTCGCCTATATAAGTGAAGTGTGGGCCGCTTCAAATGTGAAGCGTAAACGCTTATGAAACCATTTTGTTGTCCATGGCCAAAACGGACACAACGTTAGAACGGAATGAAGTTAAGACTCTATTGTGTGAATATCATTGTTTCGGTGTACACTATAGAGTAATAATTCAAGGCATTATGTCCACTAGGTCGCCAATGCATCCGGTGATGTTTACTACGAAAGGTTCAAAGCCAAAAGCTATCTTTTCTGATGCAACAGAGTTTTGTGAGGATTGAATTGAACACTAGTATATATATATATATATATATATATATTTAATTTACACTCATGTGGGAGATTGTTGTAATTGAGTGTAAATTAGGTCCCACCTTTTAATTATATTGTATCAATAATTCATGCCTTATAATTGAGAATGGGAGCTGTACATGTGAAGGCATCATCTGAAGGTATCAAAATTTGGCAATTTTTGGGGAAGGAAATTGCGTAGAAGGTTGGCAAATTGGCCAACTTGTGCCAATCTATCCCTATAAATAAAGGGACTCAGGCAGGAGGAAAAATGCACAAGAAAAGGAGAGAAAAAGGCAAGAAAGAAAGGAAGAAAAAGAAAGGATAAGAGAAAAAAAAAATTGTAATAAAAATAGATATAATTTTATTTCTATTTTTAAGTGTTCAATTCTCGACTCCGTTTAAGTTCGCAGGAGCTCGTAAATCTGGTGTGCTACAGATTTAGACACATTTGTCGTTGTATTTTTGGGGAAGTTACGCCTGAATCGTTAGCTGCCACACGGGGCGTATTCTTCTTGCGAAAAGAGTTGTACTCGCCTCGAATCTTTCCGTTTTGTTTTTTAAGTTTTAATTTATTTTGAAGTTGTAATTTATTTTTCAGTTCAATTGTAATTTTCTACTTATTTTTTTTTTAGATTATTTGTAAGAACTGAAAAATACATATCAGATCGTAAGATTCCCATGTAATTTTTATCCCCGTTTCTAACAATTTTCGCATGCTAATTTACAGTGAAGAGAATATTATCAAATAGGTAATTGATAGCTCACTCAGTCAGGAGTAGCTATGATTTATTATGAGACGATTGTGTGTACATTGATTATGCATACTGCAAGGTGTTTTGAATTTAAATTACACCTAATTCAATTGATTATTTTTTTCCAGACGTGTCACTGAACAATCTTAAAAATCTTTATGTTTTGGGAGTTTTAAGGGTCAAACGAACTGAAACAATCTCAACCTAATCAAAACCACTCAAACTGCAGATAACTTTCAGATGATTTAATCAAATTGACTCACAGTTCAAGCCTAGAATACAACTTGGTAGTACAGACAGAAGTATCCTAAGTTTAACATCAAATCTACATTACAAATTGATTTTCACACCACCAGTACTACTGAGTTTCTCTAGTCACCTGGAAAGCTCGCTAAAAGTGGGCTTGCGGGCCGTGGAAAAGTTGGGCCCCAAATATTTAAAAAAACACTAGGCGAGGGATCCAGCCTGTTTCAACCATGGGACTCGGCTTAACGAGCCCAACTGGAAACAAGGGCTTTGCCTCAGCCAGTTAACACCTTTACCTTGCTGCTTTGTGCCGCATGAAATGAAAGCCACAAATGTTTAATGAGTATACAAAGAGGACCTGTATTGTGTTAATTTTTTATTAGAACTTGTTCCTACACCAATGAGGCTCCCAGTAGAAGTTGAAAGCTGTTTTCATATATAGACATATATCGATGCAACCTGCCTTTACACCTCTTGATAATTCTCTTCTCATCTTCGAAATGCTCGGGGGAAAATTAGTCAATTTCTCCTCTAAAAGCTTCTCCAAATGCTGCAAAATGGGGAATGCAAATTCTAATATTTGTAGAATTAACAAAAATTAGAGAGATTTGTTTTGGAAGACTAGTTAAATTTATATGTCAGATATGCAACACACTCGAGCAATGAATTATGACACAAGGACCTCAATCAGAAGTTGCAATTGCTGTTAGCTCCCGAAGTATATTCAATCGTCTACTGGATACAAAAATGTACGATCTTCATGTAAGCCAGATATTGAAAATCAATAAGGTATATTTTGGCCGAGTAAAGGGAACACAAAACTTTTGCTACCAGAAAATCCATTAAGAAAATGACATCTAACTCATGCATGAGTAAGATGGAAAAATATGTTTCAACAAAAAGGAAACAAAAACACCAAATATAGGCACCCATCCCCAAATCACAACAAATATGGATGAGAAAAGAAAAGAAAAAAAAGGAAAGTGAAGTAAATAATTAGCTATCAGAGCACAGCAAAAGAATGCACAACAAATACTTACAAACCCAACAAAGCAGCACAAAAGTATCTGTTTGTAGAGACATAAAAATTGTGGCCAATCAAATGGCGCCACGTGGAAATTAATTTATTAAAAATCAAGTTATATTTTCTATTTATATTTTAGGAATTCCCATATATTTAATTCCTAAATTTAAATAGTTAATTAATTGATATTTTAATATTTTAATTCTTGACCAATCAAATAATGCCAAGTGTCAAATCTTAATTCTTGGTAATAAATCATATGGCATCTAGAAGATCTTGGAAGATCTAAGTAGATCTAAAAGATCTTATGTGAATCATCATGGACCAATCAAATCGTGTCCTACGATTCTTAAATTTGGTAGGGTTCTCCATCCTACACCTATAAATAGGGACTCTCCCTAATGTCAAAAAAACACACATCATATTTCATATTCAAAGTTCAAGAGCTCTAGAGAATTCTCTCGACGAGATTCAAGTGTTCTTGAAGATTCAAAGGCGTTCTTGAAGATTCGAAGCAAGATTCAAGCGCATTCAACCTCAAGACTGGCGTTCAATCCGGAAACAAGCTGCAAAGCCTCCGAATAACGTTAGTAAATTCAAAACCGGCGTAGAGAAGATTCAAGATCTACTTTGCGACGAAGACCAAGGATTCGTGTTCTTCGCGTTCTTGGGATATTTCGACGTTTGATCCGAAATCAAGGCGTTGGCCCTCGGATTAACGTTAATTCAAGTCAAATCAAGTCAAGGAGAAGATCAAGCCGAAGATTTCGCTCCAAGACTTAAAATTGTTCGTGAGAAGAATCAGAGGAAAAATTAGAGATTGTAACCCATTATATTTATTTTGATTCAAGAAATTCATTTGAATAATATTTTTCGTGTTTTTAAATTCAATACACGAAATTTGTTGTTACAAATTTTTGGCACGCCCAGTGGGACTTCTCTACCTCTCATCTCTTCTTCAAAATTCCTCAAATCATCATGACTAGCCGCAAGGTCGCCATAGTCAAGATTCCTTCAACAAGTTCTTCAAGCTCCAACCTCGGCGTCGTTACAAGAAGCATGGCCAAGCAACTGCAAGCATCTTCGGAGACGACTCCTTTGCACGAGGTGATTGGAAGAGATAAGCTGCATCTTACCCACGAAGGCGATGAAGACGACTCCGCTTCATCAACTCCTCGCTCATCATCAAGCTCTTCATCAAATTCAAGCTCAAGTGTTGCTCCAGTTATGACAACTAATGCTTCAACTCTTGAAGAACACATCGCAAGCTTGACAAAGGTCATTGAAGGGCTCGCGAAGAAGGTCCAAGAGCAAGACTCTCAAATCTCAAAGCTAATGGACAAGGTTGACAATGCTGAAACGAGCCGCATGAAGGAAAAACAAGATGAAGATCGTGATGAGTCTGAAACTTCCAAACAGCAGCAATTTCACGAAAGAGAGAAGACTCCAACATTTCAACATTCGTCTGATGGAATGATCCCCATTGATCAACTGAAGGATTTCATCATGGGGACAATTAAAGATAAGCTTGATGGTGGTTCCAAGTCAACTCACACCTATGCCAAGCCATATACTCCAAGGATCGATAACTTGAGGATGCCTATTGGATATCAACCTCCCAAGTTCCAGCAGTTTGATGGCAAAGGCAACCCGAAGCAGCATATAGCCCACTTTATTGAGACATGCAACGATGCAGGAACCCATGGTGACTATCTCGTGAAGCAGTTTGTTCGTTCACTCAAAGGGGTTGCATTCGACTGGTACACTGATTTGGAAGCAAACTCCATCGATAGTTGGGAGCAAATGGAACACGAATTTCTTAGTCGCTTCTATAGCACAAGACGTACAGTCAGCATGATCGAGCTCACCACATCTCGACAATGGAAGGAGGAGCCAGTCATCGACTACATCAATAGGTGGAGGAACTTAAGTCTGAACTGCAAGGATCGTCTGTCCGAGGCTTCTGCCATTGAGATGTGCATTCAAGGTATGAGTTGGGGTCTTCGTTACATCCTTCAAGGCATTCGACCGAGAACATTTGAGGAGCTAGCGACTCGAGCCCACGACATGGAGCTAAGCATGGCTGCAAGCGGAGCTAATGGGCCACCGATCCAAGAACCCCAAAGCTCCAAGGATAGATACGAGCAAAGAAAAGGGGGCAAGTTTTCCTCGAAATCTCAAAATAAGGAGTCCATGACGATCAATGCTATGCCCGTCAAGTTCAAAGGAAAAGTTGCTGATAAAGTCGTTGAAAAGAAGGATGTCCCCAAAGAGACTGAACAAAGAAGATTGACTCTGAAAGAAATGCAGGCAAAGCAGTACCCGTTTCTTGATTCAGACGTCTCAGGCATATTTGACGATTTGATCGAAGCAAAACTCATTGAGTTACCTGAGATGAAGCGTCCTGAAGAAGCTGGCAGGGTGAACGACCCAAAATATTGCAAATACCACCGTCTTGTAGGGCATCCAATTCATGACTGCTTCGTATTCAAGGACAAGGTTATGCAGCTGACTCGCCAAGGAAAAATCTCACTAGAAGACAGTAGCGCAACTGCTAATCATATAAGCGAAGCATGCAACATGACAAATGAGCACGAAACTCCGCTAGAAGAAAACAATCTGCCTGAGGTTGAAGATCACCATATTGGTCGTGATTCCATGATGGTCTTTACTGATGAAGATCTGCTGCTTGGTTCTAAGCCTCACAATAGACCCTTGTTCGTGGCCGGCTATGTCCAAGAGCAAAAGGTTAATCGAATATTGATTGATGGAGGATCAGCAGTAAACATTTTGCCTCTCCGTACGCTGAAAGAGTTAGGAATGACTACTGAAGAACTTGGTAATAGTCGATTGATGATTCAAGGCTTTAACCAAGGGGGGCAAAGAGCTCTTGGCATTATAAGGTTGAGTTTGTTGATGGAGGATATGGAATCAACCGCAATGTTCCATGTTATCGACGCAAAAACTTCTTACAACATGCTACTTGGTCGTCCATGGCTTCATGAGAATGGCGTGGTTCCGTCAACATGGCATCAATGCTTCAAATATTGCAAGAATGGCGTTGTGAAGACTGTTCTTGGTGATGATAAACCTTTTACGGAGGCCGAAACTCATTTCGCTGATGCCAAATACTATTTCAAAGATGAAAAATCAGTTGATAAAGTCGCGTCTAAGCAGCAAAATGGATCCAAAGGTGGAGAACCAAAGATTGAAAAGGTAGAAAACTCTTCGAAAGAGTTAGTGCTGCCACTGCCGAAGATAAATGACGATAAACCTATCTCCCAACCACCCATGAAGTTTGTTCGTTCAAGCAAAGGAGCGGTAACGGAGCATGGCGAAGGACTGAAGAATTCAAAGTGTTTTGATCCAAAAGCCTACAAACTTCTCGTCAAAGCAGGATACAACCCCAATGAAAGTCACTCTTTGGGAAATCTCATACCTCAAGAGCAAAAGCACAATCGGGCAGGTGTTGGATATGTGGCACCGAATCCAATTATAATCGCCATCAAGAGAGCAAACGCCAACCATGTCTCGGAATTAGAGTTCCCGTCCAATAATGGAGAAAAGAAAGGAAAGAGAGTGTCGGTGTTTCAAAGACTCGGTCCAGTTCAGAAGTCTAGGGGCAAACAATCTGTGTTTAAGCGACTTGGATCATCTAAACCGTCAAAGCCTTTAAGACAAGAAAGAGGCGCGGGCCCGGCTCCAAAGCTTAGAAGTTGGATTCCGTCACGCATGAAGCGTCAGACTACCTTAATCATATCATGTGGGGAAGTTTTTGAGCACACGATCGTTCATACAAGAGTGCAGGATGATGAAGGTGAAGATAGAGAAAGTGTCGCTTCGTCTTACTATGCTTGCGGTACTCTTGCAACTCCTCGAGATGATGGAAGTTCTCTTTACCGAAAAATAGCTTATTTAGTGAGAAAAGGGTATATCACTGGAGTTGATGAAAATCTGCAGACACGATTTGTCGCAGGAAGAAATGGACGTGTGAGACCATGCATCGACTTCAAAACTCCTAGTGAGCCGATCGAAGATATTGCACTTGTGAACCACATCACTATATGTGAGGATACTCTGATAGAAGAGGAAGACGCTGAAGACGCACCTCCCGAGCTTGAAGAAGGTGTTAAGGCCACAGTCGATGAACTAAAAGAAATCAACTTGGGTGATGTTGATGATCCTCGCCCAACATACATTAGCGCCTTGTTAAGTGTAGATGAAGAGAAGGCCTACATAGAGCTCCTTGGTGAGTTTAAGGATGTGTTTGCATGGTCGTATAAAGAGATGCCTGGACTAGACCCAAAGGTGGCGGTGCATAATCTGTCCGTGAGAAAGGGGGCAAAACCTGTTAAACAAGCACAAAGAAGATTTCGTCCCGAGTTGATCCCGTTGATTGAAGCAGAAGTGAATAAACTCATTGAAGTTGGTTTCATTCGGGAGGTCAAATATCCTACGTGGATCTCGAGCATCGTTCCTGTCAGGAAGAAAAATGGTCAAATTCGAGTTTGCGTAGATTTTCGAGATCTTAACGAAGCGTGTCCCAAGGACGACTTCCCATTGCCTATAACTGAACTCATGATCGATGCTACGACGGGACATGAAGCGTTGTCTTTTATGGATGGTTCGTCAGGATACAACCAAATACGCATGTCGCCGAAAGACGAAGAGTTGACGGCATTTCGCACTCCAAAGGGCATATACTGCTATAAGGTGATGCCATTCGGCTTGAAGAACGCGGGAGCTACATATCAAAGGGCAATGCAAAAGATATTTGACGATATACTACACAAGAACATCGAGTGCTATGTTGATGATGTGGTGGTGAAGTCGAAGAAGCGAGAAGACCACCTCGAAGATTTAAGAATGGTTTTTGAACGCCTGAGAAGATATCAACTCAAAATGAACCCGTTGAAGTGTGCATTTGGTGTTAAGTCGGGGAAGTTTCTTGGATTCATTGTCCGTCATCGTGGAATAGAAATCGAGCAAGCAAAAGTCGATGCGATACTAAGAATGCCCGAGCCTCGCAACATTCATGAGCTTAAAAGTCTACAAGGGAAGTTGGCATACCTTCGAAGGTTCATCTCAAATTTAGCCGGACGATGCCAACCTTTTAGTCATCTAATGAAGAAAGGTGTTCCTTTTGAGTGGGATCAATCTTGTACAAATGCTTTTGAAAGCATAAAGACATATTTGATGAAGTCTCCCGTGTTAGTCGCACCAGTGGCTGGTCGTCCTCTTATTCTCTACATAGCAGCACAAGAACGTTCTGTTGGAGCTCTGCTGGCTCAAGAAAATGAAAATGGAAAGGAGAGCGCCTTATATTATTTGAGCAGAACGATGACACCAAATGAGTTGAACTATTCACCTATCGAGAAAATCTGTTTGGCGCTGATCTTTGCAATTCAAAAGTTGAAGCACTATTTTCAAGCTCATACGGTTCGTCTTGTTTCAAGGGCAAATCCATTGAAATATGTCATGACAAGACCCGTCCTCTCAGACCGTTTAGCTAGGTGGTATCTTCAACTTCAACAGTTCGAAATTGTCTACATCCCTCAAAAGGCGGTAAAAGGACAAGTTCTGGCGGACTTCTTAGCCGATCACCCTATTCCTGCTGAGTGGGAGTTGTCCGATGAGCTACCTGATGAGGATGTTCTTCTCGTCGAAATTGCTCCTCCTTGGAAGATGTACTTTGATGGAGCGTCTCATAGAGAAGGAGCTGGTGCTGGAGTTGTCTTTGTGACATCCCATGGAGAAGTGCTTCCGTATTCCTTCACTTTAACTGAAAATTGCTCAAACAACGTCGCAGAGTATCAAGCTCTAATCCTGGGGTTGGAGATGGCCGTGGACATGAAGCAACTACATCTGAAGGTCTATGGAGATTCAAAGCTGGTGGTAAACCAACTTCTTGGAGAATACGATGTAAAGAAGCCTGAGCTGCTCCCGTACGTCGACTATGCGAATAGGCTCATGGGATGGCTTGGAGATGTTACGATCGAACATGTGCCGAGGAAGAATAATAAACAAGCAGATGCTTTAGCGAAACTCGCTTCTTCACTCATCCTTCCTGAGGATAGGGCTCGAGTGCAAATTTGTAGAAGTTGGGTTATACCTCCGATTTTCGACGATGATGATTGGAATGAAGATGAAACACATGTGGTTGAAGTTTTCGATATTGAAAAGGAAGATTGGCGTCAATTGCTCGTGGATTACTTGAAGTATGACAAGTTGCCCAATGATCCACGACAAAGGGTTGATATTCGACGTCGCGCGCCTCGCTTCATTTATTTCAATGATGTATTGTATAGACGATCGTTCGATGGAGTATTCTTAAGATGCCTAGGCGACGAAGAAGCTGCTCAAGCTATTGAAGAGGCTCACTCGGGCATCTGTGGCGCTCATCAGTCTGGTCCGAAGTTGCACTTTCGAATTAAGAGAATGGGATACTACTGGCCGACAATGGTTAGAGATTGTATGGATTATGCCCAAAGATGTCAAGCGTGTCAATATCATGCAAATTTGATCCATCAACCTCCTGAGCCGTTGCACCCTACTGTTGCTTCATGGCCTTTTGATGCTTGGGGATTAGATGTGGTTGGTCCTCTGACAAAGTCTTCGGGTGGTCATCTTTATATTCTGGCTGCGACTGACTACTTCTCAAAATGGGCTGAAGCGGTTCCCTTGAAGGAAGTGAAGAAAGAAAATGTTGCTGACTTCATTCGTGTAAACATCATCTACCGATATGGAATCCCACGGTACATCATAACGGATAATGGAAAGCCTTTCAGCAACAGCCTAATCGATAAGCTTTGCGAGAAGTTCAACTTTAAGCAAAGAAAGTCTTCTATGTACAATGCGGCGGCCAATGGACTCGCTGAAGCGTTCAATAAGACTTTATGTAGTCTTTTGAAGAAGGTCGTAGCTAAGTCAAAGAAGGATTGGCACGAAAGAATTCATGAAGCGCTTTGGGCGTATCGCACCACTTATCGGACTCCCACTCAAGCGACCCCGTACTCACTTGTATATGGTGTTGAAGCTGTCGTTCCTCTCGAGCAACAAATTCCATCATTGAGGATCGCCATACAAGAAGGGTTGACTGAAGAAGATAATGCACGACTGCGCCTTCAGGAATTAGAAGCTCTTGATGAGAGGAGGTTGGAAGCGCAACAAAGACTTGAATGTTATCAAGCTCGTCTTTCAAAGTCGTTCAATAAGAAGGTCCGAGCTCGTTCTTTTCAAGTAGGAGATCTGGTGCTTGCTGTGAGAAGACCCATCATAACTACTCATCGTGTTGGGAACAAATTCGTGTCAAGATGGGATGGACCGTATGTCGTCACGGAAGTCTACACCAATGGCGCGTATAAGTTGATTTCGGAGGATCGAGTCAAGATTGGCCCTATCAATGGGAAATTCTTGAAACGCTACTACGCTTAGTTGTACTATGTATTAATTAAAAAAAAAAGAAAAAAAAAAAACCAAAAAAGAGAAGAAGAACTCCTGACCCGCATGAGTATAAACTGTGAACGGTAATCACCAAAAAGCTTTGCATGTGATTAAACTGCTAAAATTCTCCACCAATGTGAATATATGTGGTTAAACTGTTAATTCTCCACTAAGGTGTTATGTGGTTAAACCTAATACTCTACTTTGTCTAAAAGTAGTTAAAGAATAGTCACTCCTGGCCCGCATGAGTATAAACTGTGTACGGCACCCCCCCTAAACAAATTCATGTTACTTTGAACTACGTTTTGACTTGATCCTTTTAAAAGGTACGTAGGCAGCTTAGATATTTTCTAAGTTCAGTCATAAATTATGTTCGTCTTCTAAGTTAGTCAATTTTGATTGATTTGGCGAGGAAATGAAGTGCAACAAATGCTAATGTTCGAGATTGAGATTGCACGATGTAAAAAGAAACGAATCATTCCATTCCATAACCTTGAGTCTTATTACATGAAGAAATAAGCAAAAGAGTCGCAAACATCACTAAACAAAAAGATTCAAGCTTCCTAGTTTCTCTTTAGTCGCCTTCAAATTTGACTTCAACATCTTCAACTGTTCAACCACTTCTTCGTCCAACGATGGAGCACTGCTGATGGCGAGGATATTCTCTTGAGTTAATTTCACCTGGGCCTTGGCACTGTCGAGTGACTCCTGCTGCTGCTTCAATGTCTTGGATAGTGTTTCTGCCTTTGTCTTCAACTGCTCAAGCTCTTCCGTGACTCGCTTTAGCTCATCCTGAGTGGACTTCACTTGATTTGATTCAGTATCTTCTTTCGCCTTATCTTCACAAAGACGATCTTTAGCCTCGGCCAACTGTCGAGCAATATGTTCCTTCGTCGCCTTCTCCGAAGATTTAGACCGTACTCCGTCATAAGAGTCGGCGTTGTCAAACAAAACCTTAAATGAGCTCTCAATAGTGGAAAGGTCACACTTGTCGCATTGCCTCATAGCATCAAAAACGAGTGACACCTCTTCTTTTATGGAAGACAAGAAATCGATAGGAGTCGCCATGACCTTGTCACGGAGGTCGTGCCACATGCCTTGAAGATACTTCTTTTGACGGTCAAGAATGAACTTCTCCCCTTTAAACTCTGAAGCGGCTGGAGTATGAAGATTTTGTTGAGCAGTAAGTTTCTTCGCACACGTTGGAACATTTGCTACGGAAGTCGCTTCATCGTCTTGAGACTCTTCGTCATCGTCAGAACCAAAGACGTCCCGTTGAGCCTGAAAAGCAGAAATGAAAAATGTATATCCATTAGAAAGAGAACTCGAGGTAGGAGTAAAAGAAGAAGATATAGACTTGGGAAAACCTTAGCAATGAGGTCCTCTGTCTCATGTTGATTTTCGACTGTTTTCTCCACGTGCTGCGAAGAATCAGTCGTTCGCTTTGTTCTCTTCCAATGTCGATCGGGATTGCTACTTTCTACTAAAGAGGTGGACCCACTCTTTCTCTTGCTGTTCCCAGGAATTCTGGCGAGAAGCGCATCATCATCTTCACTTGCAGGATCACCCTCGTCAACAACTAGCTCCTTGTCTTTCGAAGATATCACTTTGGGCTTTGATGCAAGTAAATCCTCTATATGGCGCTCAAGATAGCCTCCATGAACTTGGTGCCACCATGACTTGTAAGCTGGTGTTGATTTCTTCGCATTTGTTGAGGCACAAGGCAATGAAGCTTTGGATAAGGATCCGCATAGAACGCTCAGTTGCCAATAGTGAATGCCATCGTCGAGAGAGCCCTCACGAAAGTCTTTCTTCAAAATGCCGGGAACATCTTGATAATACCCAAATTGACGACTGAATCGATGAGGACTATATGGCTCTATAAAAAAGCGATTGCCTTGACGCCACGTTAGGTAGTTAGACCGAATCGCCATGAAGTATCTCCATTCGTATCCAGGTCTTCGTTGATCATCGACGTATCGGGAAGTCTGGTCATTGATGATGATATTGCAAGTCCATAAAGCGGAGTCCCCCTTGTGGATACGTCTGCGGGCTTCCTCGGGCTCAAAGTGTCTTGCGCCGTTCTCACCGGAATATGTCACCATCATGGGCTTGCGCGTCTGACCAATTGCGAAGTGAGTTTTAAAATAGAGTGCCAGCCAGCCGTAAACAAAGTGGACGGGAAAAATCGATCGAGATGGACTTATGCAGCTTGTAAATTCGTTCAGCCCCTTGTAGATGCTCGTCAACACCGGAACCGCGAGACCAACCGTCTGACCCTTGACCATCATGCTTGCCATCTTGAAGGTGCCCGGACGAATTATGTCGACATCGTTGTTAGGAAGAACGAATGTGCATATCCAACAGGAGAGGTAGGCCGCCAAATGAATTTCTTCTTGCAGCTTTGACTCGGTCACGACCATCTTCTTGAACAATAGATCTTCGGCGGAGGTCCAGCGTCGATGTTCTTCGAAGGTGCCGGGCGGATTATAGGTTGACTTGAGGCGAATTATCCTCTTCTTCTCTCCGTTCCTCTTGTCAGCACGATTGGGGGGTTGTTTGTATTTGATGGGCTTCTTCGACCAAAATTGCACCCATCGATCGATTGACACTTGTCTGTCGCCGGTTTCTTTGCACAATAAATGATAGGCGTGGAAAAGGTATCTGCAGCAGCGGGGGAGGCATAAATTCTTGTCTTTGTTGATCCCGACCAACTCGTCTACATCCGGCACCACCTCGTCGAAAATAAACCCACTCGATGGAAGTCCTGCTAATGTATGTAGGTCCCATAGCGAAATTGAAAGCTCCCCGGAAGATGTTAAAAGTGTGTTGGTAGAAGGACACCACGCCTCGCAGAATGCCTTGATGATCTCGGGATTGCAGTCGTAGGTGAAAAGCGAAGCGTAAACAGCATCATAGATCTCTGCCTTGATTAGGTTGCTCTTGCACCGGCTAAGTATGTCTTCAGTCCATTCCCAGTATCCTCGCGTGTAGTGAAATTCGCCGGCAAAGTTGATGGCTTCTCCCCATGCAGCTTCACCTCGTGTGATGCGTCGTCCTAAAGTAGGCAATGGCGACAGCTCTGTCTCGTTCTGCTGGTTGTGGTGAGTCGCTTGCAAGATCCATGCTTTGGACTTCCCGTAGGCACACTCTTGAGTCCACTCGCTCATGGAGTTTTTAACTTTTGGCCACGTCTTGGAAAAATCACCAATGATTGGGTCTTCAACTGCAAAACGGGTCCCTTTCTCTAGCGGTTGGTACTTGGTGTCGAGGACTACTAGATATCTTTTTTCCCGGATACAAGTGCTTGTAAAGTAGACCATCTTGTTTGCTGAAATCACAAGAGTTAGAATAAAATTTGAGATTAGAATAGAAAAGAGAGCTAAGTAGCTTAGATTGAATAAGTTCGGTAAATTGACTTACAAGTATTTCCTCAAAGAAATTTGCTCGAAACTTGAAAGCTTGATGTCGACAAAAACGGGCCACGCACTAAAAGAAAAAATAAATAAAAGACGTGATTAATCAAAAGAAAAAGGGGTAAGAGGAAAGAAAAAGAGCAGCAAACGGCTCCAAAACAGCCCCGAATCAACTCAAACGGCTCCAAAACAGCCCCGAATCAACTCAAACGGCTCCAAAACAGCCCCGTTTCGGCCCGAACAGCTCCAAAACAGCCCCGTTTCGGCCCGAACAGCTCCAAAATAGCATCGTTTCGGCCCGAACAGCTCCAAAACAGCCCCGTTTCGGCCCGAACAGCTCCAAAACAGCCCCGTTTCGGCCCGAACAGCTCCCAAACAGCCCCGTTTCGGCCCGAACAGCTCCAAAACAGCCCCGAATCGCCTCGTTTCAGCCCGAACAGCACCAGAACACAGTCGTTTCGGTCCGGACAGCACCCGAGCCACTCCGTTTCAGCCCATATGAAGCCCCGACATCTCGTAAGAAGCCCCGACAGCAATAAGAGCGTCCCGACAAGCTTTGCGGATATCCCGAATGATAACTCGAACATAAATGTAACAGAAAGAAAGAAGACGGAACGGGAAGATAATGAAAAATCAGTTTGCTATTACCTTTCGGCCAATCTGTCGAACAGCTTGCAGTCAAAAGCTTGAGAGATGGTGCTTACGGATTCTGTTATGTAATACGCCCGATAATCAAAAGAAAAAGAGGAACATAGTTCAGCACTCAATAACCAAAAGAAAAAGAGTATCACGAAAAAAAAAGTAGAAGAAAAGCTGAAGTACCTGTCGGGCTTCGAATGTGAAAAAAGAATTGAGAAGTGAAGGCCTATTTATAGATACAGAAAGTGATGCTTTGTCCTCTAAAAGAGAGGATTCACTATGTGAATTTAGGAAAATTTGTCTCCTAATTTGAGGAGGAATTGGCCACGTTGTTTATTTTGAAGATGGAAAGAAAATATATACTAGTCTTCCATAATTTGCCATGAACGTATATGTTTCAGAATTTTGAAGTTGGGAATAATTTCTTTACATGTTTTGAGAATTATTCCTATGATTGGTGATTACTAATGGTCTGCTCATGTGTCGTAGAAATGAGTAATGCCTAACCCAAAAATGTAAGGGACATGTGGTTAACAATTGTTTAGGGAAACAAATTAATTTGGTAAAGGGTTCTCCAGGATTTGGAATATTATTTGATGAAAATTGAAAGAAAATGGGCTCGAAATTTGGCTAAGTGTAGCTGCCATAATGTTTTATATGGACATTTTCTAAATTCTCAAATTTGGGCCTTTCTTTGTGCTCAATGATTGGGTCATTTTAATTTTGAGGTTAGCCATGGATTTCAAAGAATTGGGCCCAACATATGGGACATTTAAATGAATTCAAGCTTTGGGCCATTTGATACACATGGTAAGTTTATCAATTTGAGCTTTCTTGGTCCTCGTAAGTTCATATCACGTCTTCTAAGCCCGATAAATGATGTCGCGACTTATTCACTCCAAGACACGTCGTCCGTGAACAAGTCTCGAGGGGGCATTTGTAGAGACATAAAATTTGTGGCCAATCAAATGGCGCCACGTGGAAATTAATTTATTAAAAATCAAGTCATATTTTCTATTTATATTTTAGGAATTTCCATATATTTAATTCCTAAATTTAAATAGTTAATTAATTGATATTTTAATATTTTAATTCTTGACCAATCAAATAATGCCAAGTGTCAAATCTTAATTCTTGGTAATAAATCATATGGCATCTAGAAGATCTTGGAAGATCTAAGTAGATCTAAAAGATCTTATGTGAATCATCATGGACCAATCAAATCGTGTCCTACGATTCTTAAATTTGGTAGGGTTCTCCATCCTACACCTATAAATAGGGACTCTCCCTAATGTCAAAAAAACACACATCATATTTCATATTCAAAGTTCAAGAGCTCTAGAGAATTCTCTCGACGAGATTCAAGTGTTCTTGAAGATTCAAAGGCGTTCTTGAAGATTCGAAGCAAGATTCAAGCGCATTCAACCTCAAGACTGGCGTTCAATCCGGAAACAAGCTGCAAAGCCTCCGAATAACGTTAGTAAATTCAAAACCGGCGTAGAGAAGATTCAAGATCTACTTTGCGACGAAGACCAAGGATTCGTGTTCTTCGCGTTCTTGGGATATTTCGACGTTTGATCCGAAATCAAGGCGTTGGCCCTCGGATTAACGTTAATTCAAGTCAAATCAAGTCAAGGAGAAGATCAAGCCGAAGATTTCGCTCCAAGACTTAAAATTGTTCGTGAGAAGAATCAGAGGAAAAATTAGAGATTGTAACCCATTATATTTATTTTGATTCAAGAAATTCATTTGAATAATATTTTTCGTGTTTTTAAATTCAATACACGAAATTTGTTGTTACAAATTTTTGGCACGCCCAGTGGGACTTCTCTACCTCTCATCTCTTCTTCAAAATTCCTCAAATCATCATGACTAGCCGCAAGGTCGCCATAGTCAAGATTCCTTCAACAAGTTCTTCAAGCTCCAACCTCGGCGTCGTTACAAGAAGCATGGCCAAGCAACTGCAAGCATCTTCGGAGACGACTCCTTTGCACGAGGTGATTGGAAGAGATAAGCTGCATCTTACCCACGAAGGCGATGAAGACGACTCCGCTTCATCAACTCCTCGCTCATCATCAAGCTCTTCATCAAATTCAAGCTCAAGTGTTGCTCCAGTTATGACAACTAATGCTTCAACTC
This sequence comes from Striga asiatica, assembly GCA_008636005.1. Lineage (NCBI taxonomy): Eukaryota > Viridiplantae > Streptophyta > Magnoliopsida > Lamiales > Orobanchaceae > Striga > Striga asiatica. The sequence continues at coordinate 205,909 of BKCP01005283.1, read as the reverse complement.
TTGAAGAACACATCGCAAGCTTGACAAAGGTCATTGAAGGGCTCGCGAAGAAGGTCCAAGAGCAAGACTCTCAAATCTCAAAGCTAATGGACAAGGTTGACAATGCTGAAACGAGCCGCATGAAGGAAAAACAAGATGAAGATCGTGATGAGTCTGAAACTTCCAAACAGCAGCAATTTCACGAAAGAGAGAAGACTCCAACATTTCAACATTCGTCTGATGGAATGATCCCCATTGATCAACTGAAGGATTTCATCATGGGGACAATTAAAGATAAGCTTGATGGTGGTTCCAAGTCAACTCACACCTATGCCAAGCCATATACTCCAAGGATCGATAACTTGAGGATGCCTATTGGATATCAACCTCCCAAGTTCCAGCAGTTTGATGGCAAAGGCAACCCGAAGCAGCATATAGCCCACTTTATTGAGACATGCAACGATGCAGGAACCCATGGTGACTATCTCGTGAAGCAGTTTGTTCGTTCACTCAAAGGGGTTGCATTCGACTGGTACACTGATTTGGAAGCAAACTCCATCGATAGTTGGGAGCAAATGGAACACGAATTTCTTAGTCGCTTCTATAGCACAAGACGTACAGTCAGCATGATCGAGCTCACCACATCTCGACAATGGAAGGAGGAGCCAGTCATCGACTACATCAATAGGTGGAGGAACTTAAGTCTGAACTGCAAGGATCGTCTGTCCGAGGCTTCTGCCATTGAGATGTGCATTCAAGGTATGAGTTGGGGTCTTCGTTACATCCTTCAAGGCATTCGACCGAGAACATTTGAGGAGCTAGCGACTCGAGCCCACGACATGGAGCTAAGCATGGCTGCAAGCGGAGCTAATGGGCCACCGATCCAAGAACCCCAAAGCTCCAAGGATAGATACGAGCAAAGAAAAGGGGGCAAGTTTTCCTCGAAATCTCAAAATAAGGAGTCCATGACGATCAATGCTATGCCCGTCAAGTTCAAAGGAAAAGTTGCTGATAAAGTCGTTGAAAAGAAGGATGTCCCCAAAGAGACTGAACAAAGAAGATTGACTCTGAAAGAAATGCAGGCAAAGCAGTACCCGTTTCTTGATTCAGACGTCTCAGGCATATTTGACGATTTGATCGAAGCAAAACTCATTGAGTTACCTGAGATGAAGCGTCCTGAAGAAGCTGGCAGGGTGAACGACCCAAAATATTGCAAATACCACCGTCTTGTAGGGCATCCAATTCATGACTGCTTCGTATTCAAGGACAAGGTTATGCAGCTGACTCGCCAAGGAAAAATCTCACTAGAAGACAGTAGCGCAACTGCTAATCATATAAGCGAAGCATGCAACATGACAAATGAGCACGAAACTCCGCTAGAAGAAAACAATCTGCCTGAGGTTGAAGATCACCATATTGGTCGTGATTCCATGATGGTCTTTACTGATGAAGATCTGCTGCTTGGTTCTAAGCCTCACAATAGACCCTTGTTCGTGGCCGGCTATGTCCAAGAGCAAAAGGTTAATCGAATATTGATTGATGGAGGATCAGCAGTAAACATTTTGCCTCTCCGTACGCTGAAAGAGTTAGGAATGACTACTGAAGAACTTGGTAATAGTCGATTGATGATTCAAGGCTTTAACCAAGGGGGGCAAAGAGCTCTTGGCATTATAAGGTTGAGTTTGTTGATGGAGGATATGGAATCAACCGCAATGTTCCATGTTATCGACGCAAAAACTTCTTACAACATGCTACTTGGTCGTCCATGGCTTCATGAGAATGGCGTGGTTCCGTCAACATGGCATCAATGCTTCAAATATTGCAAGAATGGCGTTGTGAAGACTGTTCTTGGTGATGATAAACCTTTTACGGAGGCCGAAACTCATTTCGCTGATGCCAAATACTATTTCAAAGATGAAAAATCAGTTGATAAAGTCGCGTCTAAGCAGCAAAATGGATCCAAAGGTGGAGAACCAAAGATTGAAAAGGTAGAAAACTCTTCGAAAGAGTTAGTGCTGCCACTGCCGAAGATAAATGACGATAAACCTATCTCCCAACCACCCATGAAGTTTGTTCGTTCAAGCAAAGGAGCGGTAACGGAGCATGGCGAAGGACTGAAGAATTCAAAGTGTTTTGATCCAAAAGCCTACAAACTTCTCGTCAAAGCAGGATACAACCCCAATGAAAGTCACTCTTTGGGAAATCTCATACCTCAAGAGCAAAAGCACAATCGGGCAGGTGTTGGATATGTGGCACCGAATCCAATTATAATCGCCATCAAGAGAGCAAACGCCAACCATGTCTCGGAATTAGAGTTCCCGTCCAATAATGGAGAAAAGAAAGGAAAGAGAGTGTCGGTGTTTCAAAGACTCGGTCCAGTTCAGAAGTCTAGGGGCAAACAATCTGTGTTTAAGCGACTTGGATCATCTAAACCGTCAAAGCCTTTAAGACAAGAAAGAGGCGCGGGCCCGGCTCCAAAGCTTAGAAGTTGGATTCCGTCACGCATGAAGCGTCAGACTACCTTAATCATATCATGTGGGGAAGTTTTTGAGCACACGATCGTTCATACAAGAGTGCAGGATGATGAAGGTGAAGATAGAGAAAGTGTCGCTTCGTCTTACTATGCTTGCGGTACTCTTGCAACTCCTCGAGATGATGGAAGTTCTCTTTACCGAAAAATAGCTTATTTAGTGAGAAAAGGGTATATCACTGGAGTTGATGAAAATCTGCAGACACGATTTGTCGCAGGAAGAAATGGACGTGTGAGACCATGCATCGACTTCAAAACTCCTAGTGAGCCGATCGAAGATATTGCACTTGTGAACCACATCACTATATGTGAGGATACTCTGATAGAAGAGGAAGACGCTGAAGACGCACCTCCCGAGCTTGAAGAAGGTGTTAAGGCCACAGTCGATGAACTAAAAGAAATCAACTTGGGTGATGTTGATGATCCTCGCCCAACATACATTAGCGCCTTGTTAAGTGTAGATGAAGAGAAGGCCTACATAGAGCTCCTTGGTGAGTTTAAGGATGTGTTTGCATGGTCGTATAAAGAGATGCCTGGACTAGACCCAAAGGTGGCGGTGCATAATCTGTCCGTGAGAAAGGGGGCAAAACCTGTTAAACAAGCACAAAGAAGATTTCGTCCCGAGTTGATCCCGTTGATTGAAGCAGAAGTGAATAAACTCATTGAAGTTGGTTTCATTCGGGAGGTCAAATATCCTACGTGGATCTCGAGCATCGTTCCTGTCAGGAAGAAAAATGGTCAAATTCGAGTTTGCGTAGATTTTCGAGATCTTAACGAAGCGTGTCCCAAGGACGACTTCCCATTGCCTATAACTGAACTCATGATCGATGCTACGACGGGACATGAAGCGTTGTCTTTTATGGATGGTTCGTCAGGATACAACCAAATACGCATGTCGCCGAAAGACGAAGAGTTGACGGCATTTCGCACTCCAAAGGGCATATACTGCTATAAGGTGATGCCATTCGGCTTGAAGAACGCGGGAGCTACATATCAAAGGGCAATGCAAAAGATATTTGACGATATACTACACAAGAACATCGAGTGCTATGTTGATGATGTGGTGGTGAAGTCGAAGAAGCGAGAAGACCACCTCGAAGATTTAAGAATGGTTTTTGAACGCCTGAGAAGATATCAACTCAAAATGAACCCGTTGAAGTGTGCATTTGGTGTTAAGTCGGGGAAGTTTCTTGGATTCATTGTCCGTCATCGTGGAATAGAAATCGAGCAAGCAAAAGTCGATGCGATACTAAGAATGCCCGAGCCTCGCAACATTCATGAGCTTAAAAGTCTACAAGGGAAGTTGGCATACCTTCGAAGGTTCATCTCAAATTTAGCCGGACGATGCCAACCTTTTAGTCATCTAATGAAGAAAGGTGTTCCTTTTGAGTGGGATCAATCTTGTACAAATGCTTTTGAAAGCATAAAGACATATTTGATGAAGTCTCCCGTGTTAGTCGCACCAGTGGCTGGTCGTCCTCTTATTCTCTACATAGCAGCACAAGAACGTTCTGTTGGAGCTCTGCTGGCTCAAGAAAATGAAAATGGAAAGGAGAGCGCCTTATATTATTTGAGCAGAACGATGACACCAAATGAGTTGAACTATTCACCTATCGAGAAAATCTGTTTGGCGCTGATCTTTGCAATTCAAAAGTTGAAGCACTATTTTCAAGCTCATACGGTTCGTCTTGTTTCAAGGGCAAATCCATTGAAATATGTCATGACAAGACCCGTCCTCTCAGACCGTTTAGCTAGGTGGTATCTTCAACTTCAACAGTTCGAAATTGTCTACATCCCTCAAAAGGCGGTAAAAGGACAAGTTCTGGCGGACTTCTTAGCCGATCACCCTATTCCTGCTGAGTGGGAGTTGTCCGATGAGCTACCTGATGAGGATGTTCTTCTCGTCGAAATTGCTCCTCCTTGGAAGATGTACTTTGATGGAGCGTCTCATAGAGAAGGAGCTGGTGCTGGAGTTGTCTTTGTGACATCCCATGGAGAAGTGCTTCCGTATTCCTTCACTTTAACTGAAAATTGCTCAAACAACGTCGCAGAGTATCAAGCTCTAATCCTGGGGTTGGAGATGGCCGTGGACATGAAGCAACTACATCTGAAGGTCTATGGAGATTCAAAGCTGGTGGTAAACCAACTTCTTGGAGAATACGATGTAAAGAAGCCTGAGCTGCTCCCGTACGTCGACTATGCGAATAGGCTCATGGGATGGCTTGGAGATGTTACGATCGAACATGTGCCGAGGAAGAATAATAAACAAGCAGATGCTTTAGCGAAACTCGCTTCTTCACTCATCCTTCCTGAGGATAGGGCTCGAGTGCAAATTTGTAGAAGTTGGGTTATACCTCCGATTTTCGACGATGATGATTGGAATGAAGATGAAACACATGTGGTTGAAGTTTTCGATATTGAAAAGGAAGATTGGCGTCAATTGCTCGTGGATTACTTGAAGTATGACAAGTTGCCCAATGATCCACGACAAAGGGTTGATATTCGACGTCGCGCGCCTCGCTTCATTTATTTCAATGATGTATTGTATAGACGATCGTTCGATGGAGTATTCTTAAGATGCCTAGGCGACGAAGAAGCTGCTCAAGCTATTGAAGAGGCTCACTCGGGCATCTGTGGCGCTCATCAGTCTGGTCCGAAGTTGCACTTTCGAATTAAGAGAATGGGATACTACTGGCCGACAATGGTTAGAGATTGTATGGATTATGCCCAAAGATGTCAAGCGTGTCAATATCATGCAAATTTGATCCATCAACCTCCTGAGCCGTTGCACCCTACTGTTGCTTCATGGCCTTTTGATGCTTGGGGATTAGATGTGGTTGGTCCTCTGACAAAGTCTTCGGGTGGTCATCTTTATATTCTGGCTGCGACTGACTACTTCTCAAAATGGGCTGAAGCGGTTCCCTTGAAGGAAGTGAAGAAAGAAAATGTTGCTGACTTCATTCGTGTAAACATCATCTACCGATATGGAATCCCACGGTACATCATAACGGATAATGGAAAGCCTTTCAGCAACAGCCTAATCGATAAGCTTTGCGAGAAGTTCAACTTTAAGCAAAGAAAGTCTTCTATGTACAATGCGGCGGCCAATGGACTCGCTGAAGCGTTCAATAAGACTTTATGTAGTCTTTTGAAGAAGGTCGTAGCTAAGTCAAAGAAGGATTGGCACGAAAGAATTCATGAAGCGCTTTGGGCGTATCGCACCACTTATCGGACTCCCACTCAAGCGACCCCGTACTCACTTGTATATGGTGTTGAAGCTGTCGTTCCTCTCGAGCAACAAATTCCATCATTGAGGATCGCCATACAAGAAGGGTTGACTGAAGAAGATAATGCACGACTGCGCCTTCAGGAATTAGAAGCTCTTGATGAGAGGAGGTTGGAAGCGCAACAAAGACTTGAATGTTATCAAGCTCGTCTTTCAAAGTCGTTCAATAAGAAGGTCCGAGCTCGTTCTTTTCAAGTAGGAGATCTGGTGCTTGCTGTGAGAAGACCCATCATAACTACTCATCGTGTTGGGAACAAATTCGTGTCAAGATGGGATGGACCGTATGTCGTCACGGAAGTCTACACCAATGGCGCGTATAAGTTGATTTCGGAGGATCGAGTCAAGATTGGCCCTATCAATGGGAAATTCTTGAAACGCTACTACGCTTAGTTGTACTATGTATTAATTAAAAAAAAAAGAAAAAAAAAAAACCAAAAAAGAGAAGAAGAACTCCTGACCCGCATGAGTATAAACTGTGAACGGTAATCACCAAAAAGCTTTGCATGTGATTAAACTGCTAAAATTCTCCACCAATGTGAATATATGTGGTTAAACTGTTAATTCTCCACTAAGGTGTTATGTGGTTAAACCTAATACTCTACTTTGTCTAAAAGTAGTTAAAGAATAGTCACTCCTGGCCCGCATGAGTATAAACTGTGTACGGCACCCCCCCTAAACAAATTCATGTTACTTTGAACTACGTTTTGACTTGATCCTTTTAAAAGGTACGTAGGCAGCTTAGATATTTTCTAAGTTCAGTCATAAATTATGTTCGTCTTCTAAGTTAGTCAATTTTGATTGATTTGGCGAGGAAATGAAGTGCAACAAATGCTAATGTTCGAGATTGAGATTGCACGATGTAAAAAGAAACGAATCATTCCATTCCATAACCTTGAGTCTTATTACATGAAGAAATAAGCAAAAGAGTCGCAAACATCACTAAACAAAAAGATTCAAGCTTCCTAGTTTCTCTTTAGTCGCCTTCAAATTTGACTTCAACATCTTCAACTGTTCAACCACTTCTTCGTCCAACGATGGAGCACTGCTGATGGCGAGGATATTCTCTTGAGTTAATTTCACCTGGGCCTTGGCACTGTCGAGTGACTCCTGCTGCTGCTTCAATGTCTTGGATAGTGTTTCTGCCTTTGTCTTCAACTGCTCAAGCTCTTCCGTGACTCGCTTTAGCTCATCCTGAGTGGACTTCACTTGATTTGATTCAGTATCTTCTTTCGCCTTATCTTCACAAAGACGATCTTTAGCCTCGGCCAACTGTCGAGCAATATGTTCCTTCGTCGCCTTCTCCGAAGATTTAGACCGTACTCCGTCATAAGAGTCGGCGTTGTCAAACAAAACCTTAAATGAGCTCTCAATAGTGGAAAGGTCACACTTGTCGCATTGCCTCATAGCATCAAAAACGAGTGACACCTCTTCTTTTATGGAAGACAAGAAATCGATAGGAGTCGCCATGACCTTGTCACGGAGGTCGTGCCACATGCCTTGAAGATACTTCTTTTGACGGTCAAGAATGAACTTCTCCCCTTTAAACTCTGAAGCGGCTGGAGTATGAAGATTTTGTTGAGCAGTAAGTTTCTTCGCACACGTTGGAACATTTGCTACGGAAGTCGCTTCATCGTCTTGAGACTCTTCGTCATCGTCAGAACCAAAGACGTCCCGTTGAGCCTGAAAAGCAGAAATGAAAAATGTATATCCATTAGAAAGAGAACTCGAGGTAGGAGTAAAAGAAGAAGATATAGACTTGGGAAAACCTTAGCAATGAGGTCCTCTGTCTCATGTTGATTTTCGACTGTTTTCTCCACGTGCTGCGAAGAATCAGTCGTTCGCTTTGTTCTCTTCCAATGTCGATCGGGATTGCTACTTTCTACTAAAGAGGTGGACCCACTCTTTCTCTTGCTGTTCCCAGGAATTCTGGCGAGAAGCGCATCATCATCTTCACTTGCAGGATCACCCTCGTCAACAACTAGCTCCTTGTCTTTCGAAGATATCACTTTGGGCTTTGATGCAAGTAAATCCTCTATATGGCGCTCAAGATAGCCTCCATGAACTTGGTGCCACCATGACTTGTAAGCTGGTGTTGATTTCTTCGCATTTGTTGAGGCACAAGGCAATGAAGCTTTGGATAAGGATCCGCATAGAACGCTCAGTTGCCAATAGTGAATGCCATCGTCGAGAGAGCCCTCACGAAAGTCTTTCTTCAAAATGCCGGGAACATCTTGATAATACCCAAATTGACGACTGAATCGATGAGGACTATATGGCTCTATAAAAAAGCGATTGCCTTGACGCCACGTTAGGTAGTTAGACCGAATCGCCATGAAGTATCTCCATTCGTATCCAGGTCTTCGTTGATCATCGACGTATCGGGAAGTCTGGTCATTGATGATGATATTGCAAGTCCATAAAGCGGAGTCCCCCTTGTGGATACGTCTGCGGGCTTCCTCGGGCTCAAAGTGTCTTGCGCCGTTCTCACCGGAATATGTCACCATCATGGGCTTGCGCGTCTGACCAATTGCGAAGTGAGTTTTAAAATAGAGTGCCAGCCAGCCGTAAACAAAGTGGACGGGAAAAATCGATCGAGATGGACTTATGCAGCTTGTAAATTCGTTCAGCCCCTTGTAGATGCTCGTCAACACCGGAACCGCGAGACCAACCGTCTGACCCTTGACCATCATGCTTGCCATCTTGAAGGTGCCCGGACGAATTATGTCGACATCGTTGTTAGGAAGAACGAATGTGCATATCCAACAGGAGAGGTAGGCCGCCAAATGAATTTCTTCTTGCAGCTTTGACTCGGCCACGACCATCTTCTTGAACAATAGATCTTCGGCGGAGGTCCAGCGTCGATGTTCTTCGAAGGTGCCGGGCGGATTATAGGTTGACTTGAGGCGAATTATCCTCTTCTTCTCTCTGTTCCTCTTGTCAGCACGATTGGGGGGTTGTTTGTATTTGATGGGCTTCTTCGACCAAAATTGCACCCATCGATCGATTGACACTTGTCTGTCGCCGGTTTCTTTGCACAATAAATGATAGGCGTGGAAAAGGTATCTGCAGCAGCGGGGGAGGCATAAATTCTTGTCTTTGTTGATCCCGACCAACTCGTCTACATCCGGCACCACCTCGTCGAAAATAAACCCACTCGATGGAAGTCCTGCTAATGTATGTAGGTCCCATAGCGAAATTGAAAGCTCCCCGGAAGATGTTAAAAGTGTGTTGGTAGAAGGACACCACGCCTCGCAGAATGCCTTGATGACCTCGGGATTGCAGTCGTAGGTGAAAAGCGAAGCGTAAACAGCATCATAGATCTCTGCCTTGATTAGGTTGCTCTTGCACCGGCTAAGTATGTCTTCAGTCCATTCCCAGTATCCTCGCGTGTAGTGAAATTCGCCGGCAAAGTTGATGGCTTCTCCCCATGCAGCTTCACCTCGTGTGATGCGTCGTCCTAAAGTAGGCAATGGCGACGGCTCTGTCTCGTTCTGCTGGTTGTGGTGAGTCGCTTGCAAGATCCATGCTTTGGACTTCCCGTAGGCACACTCTTGAGTCCACTCGCTCATGGAGTTTTTAACTTTTGGCCACGTCTTGGAAAAATCACCAATGATTGGGTCTTCAACTGCAAAACGGGTCCCTTTCTCTAGCGGTTGGTACTTGGTGTCGAGGACTACTAGATATCTTTTTTCCCGGATACAAGTGCTTGTAAAGTAGACCATCTTGTTTGCTGAAATCACAAGAGTTAGAATAAAATTTGAGATTAGAATAGAAAAGAGAGCTAAGTAGCTTAGATTGAATAAGTTCGGTAAATTGACTTACAAGTATTTCCTCAAAGAAATTTGCTCGAAACTTGAAAGCTTGATGTCGACAAAAACGGGCCACGCACTAAAAGAAAAAAAAAATAAAAGACGTGATTAATCAAAAGAAAAAGGGGTAAGAGGAAAGGAAAAGAGCAGCAAACGGCTCCAAAACAGCCCCGAATCAACTCAAACGGCTCCAAAACAGCCCCGAATCAACTCAAACGGCTCCAAAGCAGCCCCGTTTCGGCCCGAACAGCTCCAAAATAGCATCGTTTCGGCCCGAACAGCTCCAAAACAGCCCCGTTTCGGCCCGAACAGCTCCAAGACAGCCCCGTTTCGGCCCGAACAGCTCCAAAATAGCTCCGTTTCAGCCCGAACAGCTCTCGAATCGCCTCGTTTCAGCCCGAACAGCACCCGAACACAGTCGTTTCAGCCCGGACAGCACCCGTGTAGCTCCGTTTCAGCCCGACAGCGGTTGGAGAAGCCTCGTCTCATCCCAAAAGGCATTGCGATTATCCCGGACAGCCATACGAGAACCCCAACGTGCATATAAAAAAGGGAGAGAGAAAAGAAACGGGGAAGATATGAAAAATCAGCTTGCTATTACCTTTCGGCCAATCCGTCGAGCACCTTAAGGTTAGAGACTTGTGAAAGCTATGTCTATGAGCTCTTTGATGCTGTGTACCGAAAATTTTCCTACAGCACCATACGAAACACCATCATCAATTAGCAGTTAAAAAAAAAAAAAAAAAAAAAAAAAAAAAAGAAAGAAACAGACAAAGGGAAGAAGCACCTGCTCGTGATTTGGTTCGTTTGATGAAGTATGGGGCTGGGCCTTTTTATAGAGGAGAATATGTGTCTATAAATGCTCTGATGATTGCACGATCTTGATGTTTAGGAAATAATTTTTCGACTTTGGAAAGGTTGAGGGTGGCAAGAAATCCAAGTCCTATTGGCTTCAGGATGGTAGACTACTGCATGGAAAATCTTGTTGAACATTCTCGAAAGGTGGTCTCATGTTTAAGGAATGAATATATTGAGTGGGTGATGGGTTTGGTTGCACGTGTCATCAAACAAATGATAATTAGGCAACTCATGATTCCCTTAACTCAAATATGTTGCTGCTGCTGCGAAATTGAATATATGAAATTGATGAAAAGGAAATACTTTAGTTTATTTAAGGGGAGGGCTCATGGGCTAAATTTTGTTTTAACAAGTTAAATGTGTGGCAGTTTGTTAAAGGACCTTAGAGATCAATTTTTGGGAATTGTCATTTACATACGTGATAATGGGCCCACCAAGAATTTCTTTGGGTCCACCTGAAATGGCTATGGTATGTTCTATTGGGCCTATGAACAAATTATTGGACTGTTCACGCAACAGGTCTCTTTTTGGGTTTTGTCCATAAATCTAGACTTCATTCCAAGCCCGATAAATGATGTCGCGACTTATTCACTCTAAGACACGTCGTCCGTGAACAAGTCTCGAGGGGGCATTTGTAGAGACATAAAAATTGTGGCCAATCAAATGGCGCCACGTGGAAATTAATTTATTAAAAATCAAGTTATATTTTCTATTTATATTTTAGGAATTCCCATATATTTAATTCCTAAATTTAAATAGTTAATTAATTGATATTTTAATATTTTAATTCTTGACCAATCAAATAATGCCAAGTGTCAGATCTTAATTCTTGGTAATAAATCATATGGCATCTAGAAGATCTTGGAAGATCTAAGTAGATCTAAAAGATCTTATGTGAATCATCATGGACCAATCAAATCGCGTCCTACGATTCTTAAATTTGGTAGGGTTCTCCATCCTACACCTATAAATAGGGACTCTCCCTAATGTCAAAAAAACACACATCATATTTCATATTCAAAGTTCAAGAGCTCTAGAGAATTCTCTCGACGAGATTCAAGTGTTCTTGAAGATTCAAAGGCGTTCTTGAAGATTCGAAGCAAGATTCAAGCGCGTTCAACCTCAAGACTGGCGTTCAATCCGGAAACAAGCTGCAAAGCCTCCGAATAACGTTAGTAAATTCAAAGCCGGCGTAGAGAAGATTCAAGATCTACTTTGCGACGAAGACCAAGGATTCGTGTTCTTCGCGTTCTTGGGATATTTCGACGTTTGATCCGAAATCAAGGCGTTGGCCCTCGGATTAACGTTAATTCAAGTCAAATCAAATCAAGGAGAAGATCAAGCCGAAGATTTCGCTCCAAGACTTAAAATTGTTCGTGAGAAGAATCAGAGGAGAAATTAGAGATTGTAACCCATTATATTTATTTTGATTCAAGAAATTATTTGAATAATATTTTTCGTGTTATTAAATTCAATACACGAAATTTGTTGTTACAAATTTTTGGCACGCCCAGTGGGACATCTCTACCTCTCATCTCTTTTCCAAAATTCCTCAAATCATCATGACTAGTCGCAAGATCGCTGTAGTCAAGATTCCTTCAACAAGTTCTTCAAGCTCCAACCTCGGCGTCGTTACAAGAAGCATGGCCAAGCAACTGCAAGCATCTTCGGAGACGACTCCTTTGCACGAGGTGATTGGAAGAGATAAGCTGTACCTTACCCACGAAGGCGATGAAGACGACTCCGCTTCATCAACTCCTCGCTCATCATCAAGCTCTTCATCAAATTCAAGCTCAAGTGTTGCTCCAGTTATGACAACTAATGCTTCAACTCTTGAAGAACACATCGCAAGCTTGACAAAGGTCATTGAAGGGCTCGCGAAGAAGGTCCAAGAGCAAGACTCTCAAATCTCAAAGCTAATGGACAAGGTTGACAATGCTGAAACAAGCCGCATGAAGGAAAAACAAGATGAAGATCGTGATGAGTCTGAAACTTCCAAACAGCAACAATTTCACGAAAGAGAGAAGACTCCAACATTTCAACATTCGTCTGATGGAATGATCCCCATTGATCAACTGAAGGATTTCATCATGGGGACAATTAAAGATAAGCTTGATGGTGGTTCCAAGTCAACTCACACCTATGCCAAGCCATATACTCCAAGGATCGATAACTTGAGGATGCCTATTGGATATCAACCTCCCAAGTTCCAGCAGTTTGATGGCAAAGGCAATCCGAAGCAGCATATAGCCCACTTTATTGAGACATGCAACGATGCAGGAACCCATGGTGACTATCTCGTGAAGCAGTTTGTTCGTTCACTCAAAGGGGTTGCATTCGACTGGTACACTGATTTGGAAGCAAACTCCATCGATAGTTGGGAGCAAATGGAACAC
>BKCP01005283.1:175840-190061 GCA_008636005.1 Striga asiatica | reverse complement strand
AAATGTAGTTTTTTGAAATTTCCCTTTTATTCGGATTTTTCCATTGGGGCGTATTTCTTCCCTTACCAAATAATAGTTTCTCTTGAGATTCACAATTTGGGCACAATCGTTCATGCCATCTTCCGATATGCATCATGTTACACGTCTTTCGTTGTGTGTTCTCAGTAACTAGTACTTTACTTTTCCATAAGAGTTTCCTCTTCTTTTCAAACATCTCGTTGGAAAACTTAGAACTACTCATTGTCATGGTATTAAGTAAGAAGGTTTCATTCGAAAAGTTTTGATATATCTTAAATGGATATTTGACCTTATCCATCTGTGTAAGATACACCCATATTCCCCATGCTCGCCTTGTTGAGATTCATCTTCAGACATGGATGAATATAATGGTGTCGCTTCGGCTGTTTTAACATAACTTTATCCCAAGGCTTGTTCTATACATCTTCAAAATTTGAAGATATCTTTATCCCAACATACTCTTCCTGTGTTTGTTCAATACATCTTTATTCCTGTGCTAGAGTTGTTCTATACACTTCTACCAACGCTTGTTCAACATATCTTTATCCCAACGTACTCTTCATGTTCTTGTTCCTACATCTTCATAATTTGAAGATATCTGTAATAGTGTATACATTTTGGACTATTTTCACTATCTATTTATTTTTTTCATATATTTCTCCTCACCAAAATTTAATTAACATGTAATAAATTCATCTAAAAGTTTTTAATAAAACATAGGATTTGATACAATTTTATGCAGAGCGGTACTCTCAGAATAGTTTTAGGTACTTATACGTTAAGAAATCAGATACTACATGATATTTTATAACTTAAGGCACTTTTTAAAGATACAGGTACTTCTGCGAATGAAAACAAATACTCCTTAGCGTTAGAGTGGACCAATTACAGAGGACAAAATCATATTTTTTTTATAGAAACAAGTAACATAGTTATCGAAATAAAATCGTATTTTTAACTTTAGAGATTGCTAATTATTTTGTCCTTATTATTCAACTAAGGAGTAGACTGATTTTTTTAATATTTAACTGATCAGAAAAATGATTTTAGGATCGATGATTTTTCATAAAATATATCCACTTTAGTTTACAAGAATTGTTATTTGTTAAAAATAATAAATACAACTCATCGTCAGTATGTCAACACGTTTTTTACTAGACGTGCTGGCCGCCGATTTTCCATTAGCGAAGAAGTAATTGGAGAGAGCCATCTCCAATATTCATTACCATCTTTGCAAATTTTCTCCTCTGTGAAACGAAACAACTCAAGCTTCTCTCAAAAGGATAGCGTCGACACACACAGCATCGATGAACGAACCTGAGCTCAATGATTTGTCCGATGACGTCGATTATGCCGCATCAATTCAACAGGTGATCTATTTCAAACGCACATGTTATTCACCTGATTTTGCCTGATATTAGTTCTGTTGATCTGTAATCGTTGATTGACGAGTTATGCTGGACGAAATTGATTTTTCTTTCCTCATTGATTGTGTTCGGTGGGGTTGTTTACTGTTTGGGAGTTCAATTAGTTTCTATTTTTTTATTGGGTTTGGTTAAAGGTATGCTTGTATCAGGGTTCTGCCAGCATAATGCGGAGTGGAAGCGGGAACAGGAACCCTTTGGAGGGCTCGGAGGTGGTGTTTACAAAGGAAAATGTGACGATTCATCCCAGTCAGTACAAGCACGAGAGAATTAGTGGTCGGTTGATATTGACAAAGCAATGGGATTCTCTTTTCATGGTATTGCCATTTTACTTTCATGCATGGAATGTGAGACCGTGGGTTTTTTGTTGACATGTTCATGAAGAGAGCTATTAGCTCAATATTGTGCTTGTGCTACGAGTTCAATTGTCATTATTGCTACAAATTTGTGGATGTGAGGTGTGAAAGGCAAAAATAAAAAAAGCTTTTTTTACAGCTAGTTTGGATAATGGAAAAATCTTCCGTATAAATCATCTGTAGATAGTTAGATAGTTGAACCTTGGCTTCTCTGTAATTATATTTGCTGAATGCTTTTCCTGATCCAGCCAGAGGTGGGAAGGTGGAGAATTGCATTTATCTATTATGTATTGGTATAATGTGTTACATATCATCATACTCACGAGTTACGCGAGAAGCTCCTGGAAGATGAAATTCAGTTGTCTTTCCTGCATAAACATTCTATTTGAAATTACTGTGTCCGACTGACATATGGTTTCTATACAGACGTGGATTCCCTACAAAGGCCATAATTCAAATGATAGGTTGTCTGAGGAAGGTTAGGTCTTTGGTCTTAGGTGCTGATTTTTTCTTATTGTATCCAGGCTTTCCCTTATAAATGAGATAGTTGGTAATGTTTCCTCTGTCTTGGTGCAGATAAGAATCTCTATACTATAATGTCTGTGCCATTTGCTGATATTCGTTCCATAAGTAGACACATGCCAACACTGGGTTGGTCATTTATTATTGTTGTTATGTCATCAGGTAATCCTATTACGGTTTTCTTGCTTTCCTCAATACCTCAATTTTAAATATATTCCTCTGTGCAAGATCAATTGGAACTTAATAGAATTTGCATGATTTTGTTCAAATGTAATCTCATTTTAGTATCTAACTCCCTGATCACCTTGCATCTTTATCTTCAACAGTTTTTGTGCTGCTCTGTTGACTAGTTGTTGTATTCATGCATCTGATGAACATTATAATCAACACTAGAGTTGAATAATTTGTAATTTTACTTGGAACATTGTTAGTATTACATACTTTGTTCTTATGATTTTTTCTGTTCTTCAGTTTCTTCTTTCATCATGAATTTTCTCATAGCTTTGACTGCTGTGTTGTCTTCAGGACTAGCTTTCCCTCCATTTTATTTCTACAGTGGAGGAGTTCGAGATTTTATCGCCACCATCAAGCAGCATGGTTCTTTTGTAAGGTATGCATTTTTCAAGTGCAAGTCCCTTTTTCCTCTTAATGCGTCTGATATGTAGTAATCCAAATGTATTTCTTATTTCTCTGTCACAGAGTATGTAAGCCATATGCATCTGAATTACTGCCACCTCTAGCAGTTTGACTCATCACTTCCCTGTGGGTTGATTTATGTTTTCCCCTTTAATCTCGATGAACTTTTGAAGGAATATCCATATCCCTATCTTGGATTTAATCTTGGTAGTATAGATATAGCCAAAATCAATCTGATCGTGGTAATTTTCACAATACTGGAGTATAACTGAGCCTCCAAACATCTCCAATTTGATAAAGCTTTGATCTTTTCAGTCTTAATTCTCTGTGGTCTTAATTTATGAATTGCTAAGCAAGAAAGCAAAAATATGAAAGTAACTGTATAACTGAAAATAAGAAAACCTATGTAATTAAAATGCATTCTATTTATTTCAAATTCGTATATGTATTCGATAATTATGCCTGTTATGGATGTTGGTGAGGCTCTGATGTAGAGTGATTATTTTAAGTGATAAATGGAGTATTACCTGTTATGCGTATTGGTGAGTCATGATCCAGAACGATTATTTAAGTGAAAAATGGAAACGAAAATTTTGGTGAAAGTTGGGACTTTGGGAAATAAATTAATAACTAATGCGGATGGGTTGGGATTTTATGGGATTTTCTTGTATTTTGCATGGACAAGTAAATATCCACTTTTGTATGATTGATACATTAGTTGGCAAGCCTCGTTCTTAAGAATAAGTAGATTTTCTTGTGTACTTCTGGTTGTACGTGAGAGTAGTCTTATTTCTATTGATTGACTTTTTTATTAATGTTGTAACATGATTTCAATATTTCCAGGTCAGCCGAAGACCCCAATGTATTTCTTGTGAACGATTTTCAGGATCCTCTCCAGGTTCGGAAACTAATTAGGTGCTCAGTTTATGTACTAATACAAATTCACGCTGAATCTCAGATTAATGAAGTTTTTTGCCAAGCTCCGCCTTGTTAACTTTAGATAATTGCTTGTGTTATTTCCTGTGCAAAGGCTGTTATCCTGTAACTAACTGATATTCTTTAAATTATTCAGAGAACTCTATCTTCCTTGGAGCTTCCTCCTACTATTTCGGTAACAAATACTCATTCTCCTGTAAGTGGAGGTAATGAGTCGCACAACAGTGGTGATATAGAGAGGGCTGCGTCCCAAAACAACTCTGGTAATGTTCAGCAAAATGGCAGACAGATGCAAAAACATAACGACCCTGCTCGCGATCTTTCAATACAAGTATTGGAGAAATTTTCACTCGTTACCAGATTTGCTCGTGAAACCACCTCCCAACTTTTCCGCGAAACCAACATTGATGGATTTATTCGTAATGATGGAAGGAAGCATGATCTTAATGATAAGAGGAAGCATGATCGTAATGATGAGAGGAAGCATGATCAGTTGACTCCTCTGTTCCAACCCATCACAGCAACAAATGATTCTCCAAAAGTTCCCAATGTGGTTTCTGTCGAATCTGAACCATCTGATCCAGTAATATTCTGTTTTCTCTTCATTTACTGTTCCCATAACTTATTGCGGACTCTTGTTTGTGACTTTTTTTTATTGTCCCTCAACAGAACCAGGTAATTTAAATGTTCTTATATTTGGTTCTTTGTTCTTGTTACCTGGTTTTTGGAACGGGTATGGGGTTTTCCAGGTACTAAACATAATATGTAACATATCTTTGGGCCGGGAACTCCACTGAGAAACTGCTTGGTTATGAAATTTCCTTGCAAGTTTGTTTTAGAAGAATATGTTTTATTTTTTTATTCCAGGAGTTTGATGTAAGGTGTAGTCACTTTTCATGTGGAAGACAGGTGTAGTCACTTTTCATGTGGAAGACATGGCACTTTTCGCACAGAAATCATGTCATATAGGTAACTAGTTCTTGGTAAAGAAGCAAGTAACACTGTTGGACTATTCGGGTTATAAAGTTTGAGGAGGTATATTAGAACTTAGGAGCCATTTGGTTTGAGCATTGTCTCTGACAGGGTCTCCACTAGGCAATAAACTGATCATTTTATCAGTGAGGTCATATAACTCAAGCTAGATGTCTTCAAATTGACTTTTAATTGAGTAGTTGCATTTCTTGCTGTAGTTGTAGTATTGAATTTGAGTGAAGAGGCCATCATGTACTTGGTCATGCTTGATACCAATCTGCTGCAGAGGTTTGAAGGTAGAATAAAGAATAAAAAAAAAAAAAAAACTGGGAGAGATCAGAGATGCATATGAAACTAGGGAAGTTGGGTTGGAAGACATTCACTGTGACCATAAACAAAGAGTGATTTCTTCATCTAATAAAATAAGGAACGGCTTACAAGATATAAGGAGCTGAAATGAAGGCTAGGCAATTCATGTTGAAGGAAAATGAATCATAATAAAGAGCAAGAAATCAAATCATACTTAGATCACACATGATTTTTTCTTCTACTATAACAATTTCACTGATTTATACTATTAATTCCTTATTTTAGTAAATTTTTTTACCTATCTTCTCGTAAGCCATTACTGTATCTGTATGTTGATGTGTGATCAATTGAAGTTTGATGTATGCTGAGTGTTATTGCCATAATAAGAGCACATAGTTTAATGTAAGATGAATCCAGGTTTGCATAATTTGCTGTCAGTTGGCAAATTACGGGGTCCTCTGGACTTATGGTTATGTTGGAGGGCTGCAGAGGTGGAGGGCAAGCTAGAAATCTCGATGGAGGGTTCACTTGAATTCCCTGTGCTTTTTAATTTTTCCAATTTAGTATACACTATACATGATACATCTTTCACATTCTATGTTGGAATTAGTTTAATTTATGCATTACCTTGATGGGGCATCTTTTTTTTCTCAAAGTTAAGTCTTGAAAATTTGTTGAAATGACATGGTTATTTTTTCTAGTTTTACAGCTTTGTTTTTTTCTGTCCCGTTGCCTATTCTAATCTTAAATAGAAGTTTCATGTGCTCATCATTTTAATACTAATGAATGCTTTTCCATGTTTCAGATTATTTCATTTATATATATATATCGATTGTGTTAAATTGTACCTAACTTTTGATTTCTTTTACCAGTTCGATAAATCATCTCTAATATGGGGAAAACCACGTCAGCCGCCACTTGGGAAAGAAGAGGTAGTTCTTCTTTCCTGAATGATGAGGATCTAAATATAGTAGAGTACTAAATAAGTTAAGTTGCTGTTGTTTTCTCATTGTCTCTATCCAATTCTCTTCCTTTGCTATTTTCTATTTGGAAACTCTTAAGGGTTGCAAGATGAGTTAAATTGCTGATCAATGTAAATGGCTTAGTCATTTCATGATGGTGATATTACAGTAATTTTAATTCTTCACAAGATTTCCTTTGTACACATAGCAGAATGCTGATTTTACACTAGAGAATATTGGCTGGAAAATGATAATGGATAGAGAAGGGTGTTTTGTTATTATCCTTTTGTGGGTGGGTGTTGGGGTGGGGGTGTACATCCTTAATTATAGCTAACAGAGTGCCTGATTGATCGCTAGCTTTTGTATGTAACCTCTACCTTTTCATTTTATTGGAGCAAGGGAACGTATATTACCTGGCCACATTAGCCACCACTTAATGTGACAGAGTGAAGGGTGAAAGCAGACGAAAATAATCGATTAGTATTACCTATTTTTTCCATAGATAATTAGACTGGGGCAATTTTCGGGAAGAAAGCTTAAATCTGACAATCTTATTCAACCCAAAAGATGACCCTAACTGGTTGATAAATGTCTACTTAAATAGAGGCTTCTTACATGTAACCCTATTGTGTATTCAACCCTATGGGCCTAAAGTCTAATTATTGAATTAAATAAAATAGAAATTTGATCTCTAATATAATAGGCTTGTAATTTACCTTCGGGAACCTTTTCAACGACTTCTGTAAATCCAGAGATATGACTTATGAGAGATATTTGCATACACATTTGAAACTGGCCTTTCTGAACTGTCCGAGAATATCTTAGACAGTGGATTCTTTTCTCATTGAAATGAGAGGATTAGCTTTGGCAAGACATCTATCTATATAAGATTAAATGGACATAGACTTCACTATCAAATATCATTATGATGGAAGTATTAGTGCTCAAGGATGAAAATATTAGCACTCAAGAAGATCCAACTTCATCAGATTACATTTTTAAGACATTCTTTTTTACCTCAAAATTTTATTTGCAAGTAGAATTTTGAAGTCGTAAAGATGCCTCGTATGCTAACTAGACCTATGGTTTGGTCTTCACCTCACCTATATTTGCCCTATTATTCCAAAAATAGTCCTTGTACAATATGAGATGCGTCAAACATGTGTTTCCTTTTCTTTTCTTTTCTTTTTCTTTCTTTTTTTTTTTCTTATACCTTGAAAAGAGAATTCATATTTTCTTGAGAAAGACTCTGCAACAACATTCTGTTTCTTGCTTTTCCAAGAAATACGATTGTCTCGTGTAAGAAACAATAACCAGCTGTCGATAGTAAATCAAGTAGGAATCTGACATAATAATTCGCGCCTGCTTATGCGACAACCCTCGTTAAGTACACTTCCTTAAGTTAAGTAAGGTACACTACTTTGGTCTCGGGTTTCAACTACTTTTATTTTAGAAGGCTCTGTGACCTCTACTTGCTTTTCGTTGAGCTAGGCCCAGTGACCTCTATTCTCATAATCCAAACCTCTTCCTGGAGACCCCTTTATGTAATGTAGGAACCCCCAACGACCGCCACGAGGAGAATTTAGAAATTGTCTCACAACACTGACAAGAAAAGAGAATTTAACTCACAATGCTGACAACAAAAGAATATGCCATGGCTAGTCATCGTATAATTCAATCTCCCAACCAGTCTTCAATATTTACCAGGGTCTGGAATGAATTCAATTTCTACCAGGCCTACTCATCTTTATAGTTCAGTTCCCAGCAAGCTTTTCGGAAATAGTGGCATAAGTACCGGTAAATGAGGCACTACTGCCATGTCAAAACTGAAACAGAAGCAGGACAGAAGTTCTGGGGGCTGATTTGTCCAAGAAATAAATTGAAAAACATCTGACGAGTGATGGAGTCGGACAAATAACCACAATAAGAGAGAGGAGACGTTGGCAAGCCGACCAAGACCAGGGGCATGGTTTCCAGACTGACGGCTAACAGGTCCCGCGTGGACTGCAGCAGTGCCAGTAACCTGCATGTGACACCACATGAGACATGACGACAATGGTGTTCTGACAGCCAGCTGTCAGTTGGTGTGTGACCATTGAGCTGCCGTAACTGGAGTTCTGCTGGGATAAATGAAGCTGTTTGTTTTTTTTTTGTTCTCTTGTGACTAAGGATCTGATATAGTAGGGATGTGCGACGACGAAATATAACAGATCAGGCCCACTGGTTGTGGGCTCTGATACCACCTTGGAAAGATGATTCGGAAATTGAAAAGAGTAGTGGATGTTAAATTGAGAAAACTCTGAGCAAGTATTTTCTCATATAGGCGAACTGTGCCGACAATTTCCCAAAATACAGGGATTGAATTATTGCAACAATCAGTATCCCTAATTATAAGCTCCTAATCTCAACATTGTTTGTTATGTGTAGCTGACATGTTATACCTGCTTTTTGTGAGTGGTGTTGTTAAAGGATACAATTTTATGTATTGATCTAAATAATTTAGTGGGGTAGGGTTATGATACTATTGAGGACCACCATATTACTGTTTGAGAAAGACATGAATTGGAATAATTCTGTTTTTTGCTTTAAGCTTGGGAACCTTGTGTTCTTGATTTGTTTCTCCACGTAATAATATTGAAATACTGCTTTTCATTTGCTTACTTACATTGACTCTATCAGACTTGGACCCCTGTTAAGCGCATTGTTTGAAATCTTTAATTTATTGTGCATCTAAAATGCTTACCCTGTTTATTCTATATTCCATCTGAACCAAAATCTTTCCTGCAGTGGACCACCTTCTTGGACGAAGAAGGGCGAATAATGAATTCAGAAGCATTCAGAAAGCGAATCTTTTATGGGGGAGTAGATCACGATCTGCGGAAAGAGGTCAGTGTATTGGAAGAAATTTTTTGCTTTGGTGCTTGGTCGAATTGGTGAATTGACACTTTTGCCCCTAATTTCTTGTTTTAACAGATTTGGACGTTCTTACTAGGATTCCATGCATATGATTCAACATATGCCGAGAGGGAGTACCTTATGTCAGTGAAGAAGTCAGAATATGAAACTATAAAAAAACAGTGGCAGGTTTGTCTCTTGATCGCAGTTCATGCATTTTATTTTCTCTAATATTTTGTAGATTTACTAGCACAAATCGTGTGCGGTGGTTTTTTTCATTTGTGTTTTATGTTATTAGAAAACCTTTCACTTGCAACTTATCAATCTCCCTCATGTTACCTTGGGCTTATTCAGTAAATGCAAAGGCTTGTTCTTATATTTTGCTAAGCACATTGTATTATCTTTGTAAATTGTAATTTATTGATTGTTTCATTACAGGCTGTTGGGTGAAGTGAAGTAGTGAACTAAAATTTACTCCTCTTTTATAGGATGAATCTGAAGCGTAGCTTTAGTATTATCTGTCAAGTATTATCTTTAAAGTCGATCACTTAAATTTGAGGTCACTGCTACTTTATGGGTTGGATGTGCAACACAATGACAATAATTATTCAGTCGTGTGAGTTAAAGTTAATTTAATTGTTTGACGTCTAGTTAAGGCCATATACACATATGGACATTAGAACTTTGGAGTACAAATCATGCCTCTTACATGTAATCTTTGAGGGGACTGTTCTATGATAGAAAAAATTATCTAGCCTACAGCTTTTTGCGTCGTACATGTTATAGTTTTAGGAGGTTTAAATCGTAGATTTGATTGATGGTAAATGTTCCTCAAGACAGGATCCTATTGCAGAAGCCAGAAACTCGTCATATTTCATTTGCAGACTTTATTGAGTTTATTCTATTAAAATGTAAACTGGAAAACTTAGGTGCTTGGTCATCTAAGAATTCATCTTGCACTGGGCCTAGATATATATCTCATGATGTAACAGTAATTGTTTTCTCAGAGTATATCGATGGAGCAGGCGAAAAGATTTACAAAGTTCAGAGAGAGGAAAGGTCTTATAGACAAGGATGTGGTATGCTTTATTGTGGTTATTTTCAAATTTTCAATTGTTTGCACATTTCCTAACCTACTTTATGCAACGTGTTTCTTTTTACTTGCTGTTCCAGGTAAGGACTGACAGGTCGCTGTTATTCTATGATGGAGATGACAATCCACACGTGTATATCTTACGTGACATACTGTTAACATACTCATTTTACAACTTTGATTTGGGATATTGTCAGGTAATCAACTTCTAATGACTCGTACACACACACACACACACAGAGACCCACACACGTATATATTTCATTTTTGCGTAGACTAATTGTCACCGTTGTTTTCTGTACTTGAATAATTTTATTTCTCTACTTTAGGGTATGAGTGATCTTCTGTCCCCAATCTTGTATGTCATGAGAGATGAATCGAAATCCTTCTGGTGCTTTGTTTCCCTTATGGAGCGTCTTGGACCTAATTTCAATCGTGACCAAAGTGGGATGCATTCTCAACTTTTTGCATTATCAAAGGTCCTTTATCTCTCTCTCACTCACACACACACACATTACACACACACACACACAGACATGTTGTGCCCATGCTGCCTTGGTGTGTTCAGTTTGTTACACTGAGACCAAGGCTATCTTCTTTGGGTATTTTACTAGTTCAAGAGTGTTACTGTTGTTTAACAGTTTAAGTTTCTTAATACCCCAATATCTGGAATTGTTTCATTTAATTGGCACGTGTTTTTCTGTAAGTAAAATTCTTTTTGTAACTTTTCTTGTCTTAGCTTTTCTTTGAACAAGGGTGATTGTGGGGAAAATAAAGCAGCCGAGATTTAATTTTCCTTGATAGGAAATGCAAAAATACACTCCTTATAAGGATAGTAGTCTGGTTACATATTCCGGGTTCATCTCTGGGCAATTTTATGATTATTTAGAAATTGTTCTACAAGTTCTAATCATCCATCATGTGATGTCCCGGTACCAGAATTATCCATATTTTAAATGGTGCAGCTCCAATGTGACATTCTTCTTCAGAGTCTCGTTTATTTTTTTGTCAAATCACTCATGTTCTTAGTTACATGTAGAGAACAAAATGCCACATGATAACAGGCCCTAAAATCACCATATTTTCCTATTAATGCAGCTGGTAGAACTATTGGACACCCCACTGCACAACTATTTCCAGCAAAACGATTGTTTGAACTATTTCTTCTGTTTCCGCTGGATTTTGATACAGTTCAAGAGGTGAGTAGCAAATTACTTCCTTCCCCATGTTCCGTTTTAAAAAAAACACTTCAGTTTTATTCAATCAACGGACATCTCATACTTTTGCAGAGAATTCGAATACGAACAGACAATGCGCCTGTGGGAAGTTTTATGGACCCATTATCAGAGTGAACACCTTCACCTCTATGTATGTGTTGCTATCCTCAAGAAACACCGTGGTAAGATAATGGGGGAGCGCATGGATTTTGATACGCTGCTTAAATTTATCAATGAACTGAGTGGTCAGATTAACCTTGATGAGATTTTAAGAGATGCGGAAGCTTTGTGTATATGTGCTGGTGAAAATGGTGCAGCTTGCATACCTCCCGGAACTCCACCTTCCCTGCCAATCGAGGATGGATCTGTGTATCCTCAACAAGATGACGTGTTGTAGATGATTACTCAAAACCGATCATAGCAGGACTTTCGAAACCTGTTATTATATTATATGTAAGTGCTATATTGAATTTGCAAATGAACGTTGATGAGTATTGGATAGCTATAGACTATAGTCAATGTATGTAACTTGCATACCCATAATTGATCATGATTTATGTATGGTGAATGTTCTATTCACAAATAATGAAATGTAGGGGTGTTTATTAGATGGTAAAATTTAGGGGATATGTTGATGGTGAATTATACAAGTGATAGGTATATGGGTAGCATGTGAAAAATGTGTTGGGGATGGAATTACTTATATGCAAAATCGAGCAAATCAAAGTTAGGTTGGGTTTTGAAAGAGCTGAGATTGGCCGGAGGATTAAGAGATTGGAACTCATGGGACATAATTAAATTTAAAATTTCCATTCAGGAACGATGTGTTAAATGGTCTTCCATTAAATTAGAAATCACTCCATTGGCCACACTACCACATTACCAACATATGAACCCAGGGAGACGTACCACCATAGTGCAGTATACTCTAACACGTCTAACACGGTTGCTAGCTATTGAAGTGTAATTTTTAAAAGAGAGAAAGATCAGACTCAAATAAGTTCAACCAACATATGAACCCAAGGAGACATACCACTATAGTGGTTGCTAGCTATTGAAGTGTAATTTTTAAAAGAGAGAAAAATCATAGTCAAATAAGTTCAACCAACATATGAACCCAAGGAGACATACCACTATAGTGCACGCATACTCTAACACGGTTGCTAGTCATAGAATTGCAATTTTTAAAAGAGAAAAATAAGAGTCAAATAAGTTCAAAAAAAAAAAAAAATGAAAAAAAAAATGCAGTAGACATGATAGAAAAAATGAATTGACAACCATAATATTTCTGACAAAAAATTCTACATCTTGCGTGTCTAATTTTACGTGAAAAATAGTTAATAATGTGGTGCGTAATTATGCGAATAATATGAAAATGTGTTCGCACATTCATAAATTACGTGAGGTTGATATGGAAATACGAAAAAAAAGCGGATAGTCGTAAATTATTCGGCGTTTGATTGGATAGCGATTAGTGAATATGCGAAACAATGCGCATAATCCGACATTATAGGTTTTGAAATGCGAATCGTAAATTATGCGAACATATGTAGCATAATAGTAAGCATTAGATTTAGATATGTGATATTGCACATTATCCCTTTCCTGATCGGAAGCAAAGGAAAAGACTTTTTCTTACTCTTACTAGGTATGAGTCGTTAAAATCAATCCAAATTTTCCATTTTCTTGATTCTTTGGAATTTGGTTTTCCTCTGGTGGTATCAAAGCGCCGTTATGTCGGGATATCTTATCTATTTGTAGAGGAAAATGGATATCTCGATAAAAGATATGAATATCAATTCTAGATATGCGAATGTTTTTCACATATCGTAAATTATGTGGTTGATCCTGATATTCGATTACAAAATATAATTTCTTTATATTTATTTTTTAAATTCCATAATGACTCACATATTATTTGGGTTCTGTAATATCTTTTATTTTTATTCATTTATTTTTTTATTACGTAATGTGAATACTATGCGATTTAATACACCTTTTTCCCAATTCTGCGAAATTTTTTCCATAAAACTTTTTTCCTTCGAACATTGTCACTAATTTTTTTGAAAAATCTATGTTGCCGGATATTAATGCTTCATTATTCATGCAAAATACTTTTTTAAGACATGAGATTAAAAGACATACTTAACAGAAGAAAAAAAGTCATTATTGTTGCAGTCCCCCAAAGTCCAACAAAATTAGCCAAACAACATAAATTGATTACATGTGGTTTTTCAGTTTATTCCGGTGGATTCTCAGGGTTGAGATCGATGACTTCCACATGTGGTGTGGCGGATGGATATGATCATCACCGTCATCGTCAGTGTTATCATTTTCTATGTCTCCCCCTAGATTGGGTTGTCAATCGAAGCACCAGTGTTATCATCACGGTTGTGTTGTGCTCAGTAAAAATCTCGAAACACTCACGATAACAAGGGAATCCATACCAATCAAAAAATGTCTAAGCGTCGGTCTCTTGTGCATTAAATTTGATAAAAACTGACTTACCTCCTCGCCAATATACAACCACTACATGTGGTTAACACTAACAAGCCCAGCAACACCACACTCGGACGCCTTGAATCATCAGGAAACTTGAAAATTCGTCGAAACAATTTTTGAGCTAATGAATCTTTCCCTGAAATTGGACAAAAGAATACTCCTTGAAGTGATAACCCAAAACTTGGTTTAGTATACGTGTGATTTCTGGACACAAGGAATTGAACACAAGGCTTTGGTGTATGTCTACCATCTCACGACACTTCTTGAAAAGACTTGGTAGCAAGCATCTTCCTCACCCTCGGTTCACTCCACGCGACGGAAGCGGATCTCGATTGTTTTATTGCCTGAAATCCTATATATTTTTTTTTTTCGCAAACGT
>BKCP01005283.1:118740-174977 GCA_008636005.1 Striga asiatica | reverse complement strand
ATAACCTTGGAATCATTTATTTATTTTAAAAAAAAATAATATGTGGCAAAAAATAAAAAAAAAAAGTTGTGGAAAAAAATAAAACGACCGGATTCTGAGAATCCGTGTTTCAATGAAAAACGGATTCTCAAAATCCGTTTTTGCTTAATTTCGATGAAAAATAGATTTTGAGAATCCGTCTTCCGTTAATGACGCGATTACTCTTAATTAATTCAGTAAAAAATGTGTTACTAAAATCTGTTTTTCGAAAACGGATTGTGATAATCCGTTTTAGCGCTGAACACGGATTTTAATAATCCGTGTTTATTTATTTGTTATAAAAAAAGGATTCTAAGAATCCGTTTTTAAGTATATATATATTTTTTTTAATTTTTTTAAGTTAGGCTCGACTCTCTTAGATGCTCACGAACTCGTTTACCAGCGATCGCGTTTATTTTAATCGAAAAATAATTATCCTTCAATATGAAGATATTTTATAAATTTTGATTTAACATTTTGAACAGAAAATAATATCACTTTAATTTCAATTCATTCGTCAAATGATAAAATTTAGCATACATACATACATGAAACACTATATACAAAAAGACAACCACAATTACCGACAAAAAAAAGTAAACCACAAAATATATACTCAAAACCATCAAGAATAAATCTGAAAATCCAGTACAAAAAATAAAAGAAAAAAAAAAGAAAATGTCCACAAAATCACAGAATACAAAAACAAACTAACTAGGAGTAAATGTTTTCTTAGTCACGCGTTTTCGGGACCCTCTTCGAGGCCCCGGTACGAAAGAAGACGATCCTACGGTCGGTCCAGGCGTGGCTGGTTCTTCTTCTTCTTGTCCACCTAATTAATTAATTTTTGTAAAAAATCAGTAATTCGACCGGACAAATAAATAAAAACAAAAGAAATATATATATATTTGTAGTTAAATAAAAAAATCTCACCTTCTTCGTCTTCTTCATTTCTGGCGGGTTCGCGGTCACGGCGTCTTCTCCCTCCACCAATGTGGGGCGCCGGTCTATGCCTCGCCCGCTGAGACTGTGTATGCTGGGGTTGGGCGTACTCCTCTTGAGATAGAATTTGCTCCGATGACGCCCCTTGTGTGACCGACTGACCCCCAACAGTCAGAGAAGCGTACAGAAGTTCCTGGGCTTGCTGGAACTGTGACTGCGCTTGGGGAGGTAGCGTATCAATGTCTCAATGTTCGATAGCATGTTATACGTCCCCTCCGTACCCGAATTCTGCAAAATAAAATTCAAATAACTATCAAATATTAAAATAATAATAATAATAATAATTACTTCAATAATAATAATAATAATAATAATAATAATAATAATAATAATAATAATAATAATCACAAATTAGCAGACACTTACCTGACACTTCTCCCGGTCGGCATATGGCTGAAACCCGCCGTCCTGTGAGATCGCCGCGTAGTTGTTGGGGTCATTGAATAGTCTCACAGTTCTACTGTGATACCACTCAATGTACCCCTCTGCCGGCTGCAGGAAGGGATCCACCGGGACATCTGGGAGGACGTTCTGATCTCTCTCTTCGGTCCAGATCCTCCCAAGATCAGCATGGAAGGCACCCCAATCGGTGTATGCCCTCCCAGTCATGCCCTGGCCTTTGTGGCGGTTGTCCCAGTCGGCCAGACTAGTAATGATCGGCGTCTGGGGGATAGGCTGGTGGCACCGAAACTGGCGGAGCACCCTATCAGGCTGGTGGGGTTCTACGATGTTCCAGCAGAAGATCCACCCCTTGTACATCCAGAGATGTCGGTCTCGTGTACACTCGTCCGGGAGCCGACCCTCGTCTATGTACGTCTGATAGGGTACTCAATCGAACTGTAAAAAAAAAAAACATTTATAGAATTATTAATGAATTCAATAAAAAATAGAATAAAAAAAAATAATAATTATTTATTATTATGACCTAAGAAACTTACATCAGTCTCTCTCAGGCCACTCAGCTGATCTCGGATGGTAGCGGTGCCCGTCCCCAGGTGCCTCATGTCCCTCGATCCCACCCACCTTAAAAATCACAGAAAAAAACTAATTGTAACTACAAATTTTGATAATTGAAATAACTTAAGTGTTGAATATAAATAAAGGTTATTATTACCTTGCACCCAACAGACAAGCAGCCTGAGAGCCGAAATGTGTTTTTCTCATTAATGGGCGAACACGAGGGATGCGTTCCCATGCCCAAACCTGCACAAATGGACATATACATTTTTTAGCACATATTATTGTAATTTATAATAAATTAAATTAATTTGCAATTAAGAAGTAAATAAATTTACCTGAATCAACTGCACGCAGCTCTTGATATATTTTTCGTTCCTCTCGTAGGCGTCGCAGAGCGCTCTATATACCCCGGCCAGAAGTGCTCCACCCCAGCTGTACCCTGGAATGGCATCGATGACATTCAACAGGGACAACTAATAGAGGTTGACTCCGTTGGCCCGATGGTCGGGGAAGAAGAAGGACCCAATACACCAGAGTATCAGGGCTCTTGCCCTCTTCTCGTACTCTGATGTAGGGAGTCCATCCTCCAGAGGGCGCTTGCACTCCTCTTCCAGACTACTGAAATACAGGTACTGCCTATTTATGTCCCAAGTCTTGGGGTCGTAGTCCTGGTCCCTGTGATCCTTGAAATACGTTTATATATATATATATATATATATATATATACATAAACACTTAAAAAAAAAATTAAAATCAACAAATAAAAGTTTTAGGTAAAAATATACCTGTACATATGGGAGGTACCCTAGAGCGTCTACGCAATGAACTCTCCACTCTTGGGGAGTCCGCTGTACGGTCTGTCCCCAGCACGGTTCCCCGCTGACGGGGAGGCCAAAGAGTATCTGAACGTCCTGGAGAGTGATCGTGGCCCCGAAGTCGAAGTGGAAGGTGTGCGTCTTGGGACGCCACCTCTCCAGCAGGCATGTAATGAGGGGATTGTTTGTCGGGACCCGCCCCATCCGAAATAAAGGCCCGAATCCGGCCTTCTCGATCACCTCCCAGGTCCGGTGGGTGAAACCCCGGTGCGTCCTCATATACCGCCTTGGACCGGTGGCGGTTCTGAAGATATAGAAGTGACGGGTCACTGGGGCCGGGGTGTGGGGTGTAGGGTTGATGGTTCGAGGATGACGATGTCATTTTCTGCAAAAATGACCGATATTGTAATATATTGTTTAGTAGTATTTTGCGTGGGTATATTGTTAAAGGAAACAATTTGAGGTATTTTGCGTGGGTATATTTTTTTCAGTTATTTTAATTTGTTCAACCAAATGAGGTTAAAACAATAATAATTACGAATGGACTTGGGCAAAGGAAACAATTTGTAGTAGAGTTGAAAATCTGTCACTTCGTTGTGGAATTTTTCAAGCTACCGATTTGGACTTATAAGGGTGATTAGGTTTTGTGTTAATTAGCTTTTTGAATATGTCTTATTTTTATTCCCGTTCAAAATCGGAGCAGAATTTATGATTTGTTCATTTCTTTATAGTTTTGATTTACACTCCCAAACTTTTTATTCAGCAATTTCTTTTATATTTTTCAATATATGTGGTGTCTAAAAAATTGTTAATGTTTTTCAAATTTATCTTTTTGTTTTTGTTTATAATTGTATGTTTTTTTATTTATATGTCTTGTTTTATTTTTTGACCATGTGTATACATCTAATCAAATTTAATGTTATATTTGGAGCTTAAATCCCTATATCTATAGCTCAAAATATGTGGGCACACACTTAAAAAGTTAAGGAAGAAAAACATGATAAGATCTATTTGCTGCTAATTCAGTCAAAACCAATCGAACCGATTGAATTTTCGGTTACCCAATAATTCATTTTTTTCATTATATGAAAAATACCACGTTAAATGCAGTTCCACAATAATTCAAAGTGACGGCAATCACTTTGATATCCAATTGCAAATATATATTGAATCGAATTGAACACATAAATTCATAAGGCTCGCATATGCATTCGAAACACGATTAACACATCAAAAATCACATAACCTAAACGATACATAAAACCAAAACCAAATCCACGAAATATACCACGTTAAATGCAGTTCCACAATAATTCAAAGTGACGGCAATGACTTTGATATCCAATTGCAAATATATCAAACGAGCACGATAAGATATCACAACAATTCATAACACGATTTATAAAAGACGAGAGTTATCAATGCCCGGTTAATAACACTATTCACGAAAAATACGAACCGGCATATAATGGCTTCAATCAACGACACTCGAGGCATCGAACATGAAATCATCGAACATATCTAAATTCGAATAACAACTAACGAGGAGGTTCCGAAAAGGTTACCCGTCTTCAGAAAATTGGAGAGATGGGTCGAACGAACGGAACTCGGAAAATTCGAACGGATCTCCGGCGAACGGGCCCGGGGCTGCTCGCGATTGGAATGGCGGAGGAGAGGGGCAGCGGCGGTCGGCGATTTTCCGGCGAGGCTGACCTCTGGAGGCGCGCCGGCAGCTCGCGATTTTCTTGCGGGGCGGAGGAGAGGNGCGGTCGGCGGAGGAGAGGATTCCCACGTGTGCGAAGTTCGATTCCCACGTGCCATGCAGTTGATCAATGACTTTTTTTCTCCCGTGCCACGCCTTCTTATAGCTGACATCGACGCCCCAGGCATTTTTTAAGTCGGCCTGGACCATTTCCATACTGTAGGTCACCTGCTTCTGAATCTTAGCCAACAGAAGATTTGAGATCATGGTGGCGGTCACATTCTTGTGGTCATTTTTCTCAAACACCTGCATGCAAGTGTGGCTATCGGTCCATTCGGTTACCTCCCACATGTCGTGATCCCGTTTGTTAAGACTCACCCGAGCCTTCCATATACATGGTACAACTTCAGCTGATCTGCACACAACTTTGAACGACTTCTTGTTGGAATCTTTTGTCCGGACCGCCCTAAGATTCTCAACATTCCAGGCCATAATACCAGTCCGGGCTTCTTCCTTGGTACGAAAAACTGTACCCAAACGGATAGTCTCGGCATGCCCATCCCAGACTGGCAACGCATACTCGTCCCTGTCTACACACGACGATCCCACTCAGTCATCTCGCGATAATCGTAGAGGCCTTTATTTGGAAAGGGGTGTTCTTCAATGAATTCTTGTTCGCTCTCCTCATTAATTGATCTGTCCGATTCGGTTTCCGAGGTCTCATCCGTGAAATCGTCTTCACCGGAAATGAAATCTTCATCTCCAACAATTTCTTCCTCAATGTCCGGTCCTCTCATGGTAAAGCTCGTTCCTTCGCCGAAATTACTCGTCCCTTCGCCGAAATTACTCGTCCTTTCACCAAAATTACCGGCATGCGTAGTCCACGTACCCTCACCACCAAACATTCCCTCGTAACCATATGATGGCGTAGGATCCTCAACCTGTGTAACCTGTGTGTTTGCTTCCAACACTATATACAAAAACTCATAGGACATAGGAGGAGAGTAGTAAATCCACGAAAGAGATTATCATTATTCAGTCTTCCGGTAATAAACGAACCATCCTGTTGTCTCGCCATCAAAATAATATCCGAAATTGTCCAACTATCACGAAACCCACCATTTTCGTAAATCATATCTACCAATTATTCATATGATATTATTCCATTAATAACAAATGAACAATCCGGACGAGACATATAATTTGAAAAATTCCATAACTCACTCTGGGGAATTTTCCAGTACACATTAACAAAGTAGGGACCGTTAGACGACATTTATAACCTGTTGCACCAAAAAATTTCTATTTTACAAATTACAACAACACAAAATGGCTAATCAAACACCCCGAGAAAATTTCAATTATTATTTTACCAATCTACATTTAAAATTTCAATTATTTTACCAATCTACATTTAAAATGGCTAATCAAACACCCGAGAATGTTTCAATTATTATTTTACCAATCTACATTTAAAACTCATTTCCAACAACAACATATAATTAATTATATTTTTACTCCAACAAAAAAAAAATTGTCAATTAATTTATCGAAAACACCACAAAAACCCTAATCACCATAATCCAACAATAACATCAAATTCATAAACTTTGGATAAATATTCAACATATATTAAACAAACATTCAAGATTTTCTAAACAATACTCAATTAACCAAATATATCTCTTAAACATTCATAAACAACCAAAAATTAATATTACATTATATTAAAATAACAACTAACCTCTTCTTCGACGATTGATTGAAAATTTGTTTTTTTTAATGCAGATTCAATTCACAAAAAATCGAACAAAAGATAAAAAAAATTTGGGAAGATAAGAAAGGGAAGGGGAGATGGGTTGGGTTCGAATGTTCTGTGGTTGGGGAGGATTTCGCAGGTATTTTTAACAAGCAAAAAACGGATTTTGAAAATCCGTTTTAATCGTTTTTTTTTAATTAAAAACAGATTTCGAAAATCCGTGTTATACAGTAGATGTATTATTATTATTATTAAATTTGACCGTTTTCTTTTAAAAAAAAAAAGCAAAAACAAAAACGGATTATGGAAATCCGTTTTTCTAATAAAAATTTAATTAGAAAAACGGATTTTCAAAATCCGGCCGTTTTAGTCTTTTCCACAACTTTTTTTTTCCACATATTTTTTGTTTATTTTAAATAAATAATGGACCCTATAACCTTGACCAGGATAAAAACTAAAAAAAAAATTCATATCCAACTCTTCACAGCTCAGATTTGATAAAAATCTCACTCTTTCCATCGCCCAACTCTTCACAGCTCAGATTAGCATCTCCTTTCAGCATCACCCTGAGCTCCTCTTCAAACACTTCCATGGCCTTCTCAGGCAAACACATAGGAACCAATATTCCCATTATTTCGCCCTTACTGTCCCGTGACACGCTGTAATAACTCGTCGGTGGAGACCCCTCTATGCTGGCCACCGGAATACCACCGTACACCGGCTCCTCTCACCCGTAGTCCACTCTGTCGAACCCCATCCGCGTAAATTCCGAGACCTCGTAAGTCCTCGTCACCGGAAATTTTCGCCGTCCAATCGTAGACCTCACGTACTCCCCGCTCGCTTCCGATTTCGCCCTCCTCACGAGCTCCACCGCGTGTTTGAGCGGATTCCCGAGCAAATCCGTTGCGACGGAGACGGTGGCCGGCCAGACGACGGCGTTGCCGTAGTACCCGTCCGGGAGTGGCGGGTCAAGCCGCCTCCGACAGTCGACGAGGCAATTGAGCGGCCGCCGGTGGCCACGTCTGCCGTGCGGCACCGCCAGAAGCAGGTGTTGAGGAGGTCGAAGGTGGAGCAGCGGCCGCGGAGGGGTGGCGGGAGGCGGCGGCGGAGTTCAAGTCCAGTGGCGGGTCATTCGGTTTTCGCCTCAGTTGTCGTTCTGCTTTCGGTGTTCGACCCCAGTGGCGGGTCTCTCGGTATTCAACCTCAGAGGCAGGTCTTTCGGTATTCGACCTCAGCGGCGGGTCTTTCGGTTTTTGACCTTAGTGGTCATTCGGTGTTCATTTGGGGTCCCGATGCTTATTTGGAGGTTTGGTGACTATATGGTGGTCGATGATTTATTCAAATTATAACCTCAGTGGCAGGTTAACGGAAACAGCCCGAAGAGGAATTTCACTCTTGGATCGAGTCATGCTTACTCGACTAGAGTGGGGGGACTAGATGATATAGGATATTATACTAGACCGGGTTTAATGGATAAAAGGGGAATATATTGAAGAATAAGCCTACACATGGCCAAGACACGTGGCATGATTGGACAAGCCCAACTTGGGCCATAAGGTACACTCCCCCTATAAAAGGGGGCTAAGGTATCTCATTCTCTGTACATTCATTACTACACTTGAGATTTGGAGTTTTGGAGTAATTCTGACTTGAGCGTCGGAGGCCCGACGCCGGGACTCCTCCCGGCATTGGGTTCTTGCAGGTACGGAGGCCGACCGGTCGAAGGAGCCCGAGTGAAATCTTACTCACTTCAGAACTATTACTTATAACTACCATTTGACTAGTTATTTGGTACGCTTCGGGATTTTCACCTAAATTTATATTCTATCATTATATTCTATGTGTTAGGTTTTTGTCTCATTTGTTTTTAATTAGCTGTTCTGATTGGCTTATATATTTTGCTGTGAAGTAGAATAAAATTTGTTAATAATTATCTATCAAAATAATAATAATGCATTAGAACTCATAGTTACATGTGAAGTAGAATAGCAAAATTACAATATACAAGGAATCATGAGACATATTCCTTACCTTTATAAAAACATATACACCACCCAACCCAAGTTAAACGGGTTAGATAGAGATGTTAAATGGTCCTTGGCCCGACGGACCAACGTTTAGCCCGGAAAAATATAGGGTTAGGGCCTTTTATTGGCCCGTTTAAATCCGGGCTTTTTAGACCCGGACCGTTTAGCCCGAAGTCCGCTACGGCTAGGCCAAAAACCGCTAGGGCTAGCCCGTTTAACTTGGGTTGGGTGGTGTATATGTTTTTAGAAAGGTAAGGAATATGTCTCATAATTCCTTGTATATTACAATTTTATTATTTTACTTCACATATAATTATGAGTTATAATGTATTATTATTTTGATAGATAATTATTAACAAATTTTATTCTATTTACACAAAATATTTAAGCCAATCAGAACGGCGGATAAAAAACAAATGAGACAAAGACCTAACACATAGAATATAGTGATAGAATATAAATTCACCAGTATGCTATATTGTGAAAATTCTCGAAGCATACGAAATAACTAGTCAAATGGTAGTTATAAGTAATAATTCGAACATTTATTTTTCTATTGAGAAACAATATGTTATTTAAGAGTTTGTAATGTGTGTTCATATATGAAGTGTAGTTGTATATATATAGAGGTAAATATTAAATAGCTGTTGAAAAAAACTGTTAACTATGTGTTGTAATTTATTATTATTATTATTATTATTATTATTATTATAGCTCGTTTAGCCCGAAGTCCGCTAGGTTTAGGGTTAAGTCCTTTTATTGGTAGCCCGTTTAAATCCGGGCCTTTAGACCCGGAACGTTTAGCCCGAAGCTCGCTAGGGCTAGCTCGTTTAACATCTCTAGGGCTAGCCCTAGCGGTTTTTGGGCTAGCCCTAGTGGACTTCGGGCTAAACGGTCCGAGCCTAAAAAACGCGGATTTAAACGAGCTGCTAATAAAAGGCTCTAAACCCTATTATTTTTAGATTAAACGGGCCGACCCGTCGGGCCAAGGACCATTTAACATCTCTAGCCTTAATCCCACCATTCAGGGTTTTTAAAAAAAAAAACTCAATCACACATCTCTTATCCAGTCACAGCAAGACACATTCAACGCACGTGCCCAATTTTTTTTTTTAATTAACATAATGATAGGATTGATGACATGTTCAACAAGGCTGCGGCTGGATCCATTAATAATTTCACATCATCCGAAATCAAGTTGCAGTATATTAATATAATCAAACCAATAAAAGGTCACCTTTCATGCGCATCCATTGAATAAAAAAAAATAAAAAATTAGATGTATAGATTAGCATAATGATAGGATTCCTGACATGTTAAGCAAGGCGCTGCGGCTGGATCCATCAATAATTTCACATCATCCGAAATCAAGTTGCAGTATATTATTATAATGAAACCAATAAAAAAGTCTCCTTTCATGCGCATATCCATTGAAGAAAAAAAAAAGCAATCAGATTGATAGATTAGCCGACCATATCTAAACTAGCAGATAATTAAACGCATAGAAAGAGTTCAAAATATTGAGTTTAAACTGCAATCCGAATCTATTTAATCTAATTCTAGCAATCCATGACTGCTCTCGTAAGAATTTATAATCACATAATAAACTCAATAACAATTACGTAGCTCATGGGCAATAGCTAATATAATTATATATATATCTATATATTATATTTATTGTCCATAATATTTAGATTATACACAGCACATTAAATATTGGAGAAAATTACAATTTTAGTCCAGTAACTTAGGTTGTTTCTCACTTTAGTCCAGTAACTTGGGCCGATCCAAAATTGGTCCAAAAACTTCTAAAATGTAGTTAAATTAGTCCAATTTCCAGGCCCCGTCGCCAGAATCCGAATTGCCAACTCAGCATATTCCGATCGGATTCCGGCGACGGGGACCGGAATTGGACTAATTTAACTACATTTTAGAAGTTTTTGGACCAATTTTAGATCGGTCCAAGTTACTGGACTAAAGTGGGAAACAACCTAAGTTATTGGACTAAAATTGCAATTTTCTCTTAAATATTTCCCAACAACATGCATGCATGTCCGTAACGTGTACATTTTTGCCTAAATGTCTCCGGAACACTTTGTGCTTAATTAGCGAGGCGGAATTTGGCTTTTTCTTTCTCCTTCTCTCTATATAAGTACACATACAAGACCAGTAATCGGTACATCATCAGCCATTCTGAAGCAGAAAAACATAAAGTTAATTAGTCGAGCTGATAATTAATAGCTAGAGATCAATATGACTCATGTGAAGCAATTTTTTCATATGAATGGTGGAGATGGTGAAACTAGTTATGCCAAAAACTCAGGCCCTCCAGTTCTCTCTCTCTCTCTCTCTCTCTCTCTCTCTATTGATCACTTTATTTAGTCTATATATATGGCATATATATATGTAATTACTTGCTAAGTTGATTTTGTTGTTATGCAGAAAGTGGTGATCTCAAAATCATGGCCGTTGATAGACGAGGCCCTCAAAAACATGTTTGCTGAGTATAATAACAAAATAGTATTCCCAAAATGTATGAGAATGGCCGACCTTGGATGCGCATCGGGACCCAATACTTTTTTCCTCATCTCCCATGTAATGGACACGATTGAGGATTTACTCTCAAAAGACCTTGAAAAAACTCATCACTTGCCTCAACTCCAGCTGTTTCTGAATGATCTACCTGATAACGACTTCAATCAAGTATTCCGACTGGCGTCCAGTTTCAAAGAGGACCGGAAAGAAGGAAATAATAAGTTAAACTTTTTTATATACGGCGTGCCTGCTTCATTTTATGATGCCCTATTCCCCAAGAATACCCTACACTTTGCTTACTCTTCCTTTAGTGTTCATTGGCTCTCGCAGGTAAATATTACGTTCCCGTGCATTTATTTAAAAAATGGCTAAACTATTGATATTGTCATTGAAAAGCAAAAATTCACTAAAACTTAACCCTATCAATTTTTCCAAATTTAACAAAGAAATGCAATCAAAACCAAATAACTCGTCATTATTAATAAGAGCTACAGGTCTAATGCATAAATTAGGCATACATGATCCGAAATCAATAGTTAGATAACAATTAACTATTAATAAACTAGCATATTTAGTCATTAATTATACCTGTTTTATGGGATTAGTTGTTAAAACCCTTTCTCAAATTAATACTTCTAATATATGAAATGCTCGGTAGGTTCCGGAAGGTCTAGGGACGAATAACAAGGAAAATATATGCATTTCGATTAATAGTTCACCGCAAGTATGGGAAGCTTATGCAAGCCAATTCCAAAAGGATTTTTCCAAGTTCCTAAGAATGAGGGCTGAAGAATTTATATCAGGTGGCCGTATGGTTTTGGCATTTGTGGGTAGAACCTCTGCTAATCCTTGTTGCGAAGATGAATTCAAACTTCTTACTTTGCTTGGAGAAGCACTCTCGGAAATGGCTGCTCAGGTAATTAATTAAAATCTACGTACATTCTTATTATGAAATAATAGATATTCATATGATAATTAATTAATGTGGTACGTAAATTAAAATATTCTAATAAAATTATTATGGTTGGATGATATATGCAGGGCCTTGTGAAGGAGGAGGATTTACATTCATTTAATGTGCCTATATATGCGCCTTGCCTACGAGAAGTGGAGACAATAATAAGCGGTGAAGGATCATTTAGTTTGGACAAAATGGAAATTGTTCGTGTTCCATATGATGCCACTTATGATGAGGGTAACAATAATGATGGCGTTTTCGACAATTACAAGAGTGCGAAGGTGGTGGCGGGTAATGTTCGGTCTTTCATGGAGCCAAAGTTGGCCTTCCATTTTGGGACCTCCATTAATGTGGGTGATGTCTTCAAAATTTATGCAAATAAAATGGCAGATCAATTTTCGGAGGAGCGAACAAACTATACCGTTATACTTGTGTCCTTAACCAGGAAATCAGCATAGGAGATTTGTTCATTGTGCATATTCATGCATGCGTGCTTTATTTCATGCGTCACTTCATGTTCCCGTTTTTATTTCCCAGCTTTTTATTTGGTCATTCTCGTGTAATGAGGAAGGCGTCACTCTCACTTAGAGAGTTGTCACTGCGTCTTCTTTTATTTTCAGCTTTCTTTTGTTTTCTCTTTTCTTTTATTTTGGATACGTGTTGCATTGTGATTTGAGCATTAGCTCACATGCAAAGCATGAGCTGGTCGTCATGCTTAATTATACGTGTTAGTACCACTGAATGACCGTATAAATTCACAAAACACAAATTTTGGTCAGGTTTGGTAAAAAACATCTCTTTTAGCCGATTTGTCATGTGATAATACTAAAATACCCCTAATTTCAAGTTTTCAAATGTTAATACCACTAAATGGTCATATAAATTTACAAAACATAAATTTTGAATATGTTTTGTAAAAAAACATCATTTTAGCCAGTTTGGCATGTGATAATACTAAAATACCCCTAACTTCAATTTGAATTTTTCTCTTTTCTTCTCACTTATATCCA
This sequence comes from Striga asiatica, assembly GCA_008636005.1. Taxonomy (NCBI): domain Eukaryota; kingdom Viridiplantae; phylum Streptophyta; class Magnoliopsida; order Lamiales; family Orobanchaceae; genus Striga; species Striga asiatica. The sequence continues at coordinate 162,191 of BKCP01005283.1, read as the reverse complement.
ATTCCACCCTTAATTGGTTCTTATTTTCCCACATTGATACTATCACAAAAACTTCCCAAAAATGGAAATCAAGAAAAAGCTAAAAAGGTTGTGGAACAATAGCTATAATATCCTTGGCTATTTGGGGCTTCAGTATCCTTCTCCCAAAAGATCTCCTCAATCTAAACCCCATCTAAACGGTACCTTGAGTCACATGAGTCGTCATTTTTAAATCCAAGAAAACCAATCATCCATAAATTTTCACGGAGTTTATTGACATCTCAAACCCAGTCCATAGAAGGCCTTCATATATTGTTATAATTTTACAATCCTACAACAATATTCCAAACAAATACTCTACTNTATGACCTCAATAGTCCGTCTGAATGGGTGGAACACAACAAATCAACACAATCTTCCCATGAGACAAAGAAATGACACAAACGAAAAAAAAAAAAAAATGGAACAAAATTGAAGAACTAGAAAGCTTTCCAATTATCCGTAGATTCCTTCCTCGGCGTTTGTGATTCATTCGACGTCCTAAATGGCTCGCCCGACCCAAATGGATCCGCACCATCATCAAACGACGAGAAGCCTTGACCGTAGTCAGAGTCCCTCGTGCTACGCATCGAGTCAAACCTAGAAAACGAGTCACGAGGAGGAAATAGACCAGAGTTATAATAATCTGAGTCGGCCGTGCTGCGGAATGAGTCAAACCTCGTGAGCGACTCTTGTTGACCAAAATGCCCCTGGTCAAAGTCCGCGGACTCCCTAGTACTCCGCATGGAATCGAATCTCGACAACTCGCGAGAGCCAAACGGGCCACTGTCATGGATATTGAACGAATCGAATCTCGAAAAACTGTCCAATGAGTACCGATCCTCCGAACCTTCACCGAACTTTCTAGGCGAGGTGTTAGAACTGTACATTGGGGTACTTGGGACAGAATCTGCAAATGGACTATTATTCCTCATGAACAGGTTATCCACGTGGGGTGAACTAGAGAAGTTGTACTGTGGGGTACTCGGGACAGAATCGAAAAACGGGCCCTGCTTTGGGGTGCTGGGGACAGAATCGAAAAACGGGCCCTGCGTTGGAGTGCTTGGAACAGAATCGAAAAATGGGCCCTGCTTAGTGGTTTTAGACCCAGTTTTAATCGGATTCAGACCCCATTCTTCTGGACCAAATAAAGAACCCTCACTATGGTCATGCGCGGCTCCCTGATGTACGAATGTGTTGCAATTGTTAGTCAATCGGGATTACAATTGAGAGAAATACTGGAAGAAGTACTTATGGTATTATGAAAATGCATAACTGGAAAAATTGCTGATATTATGAAAATTTTCATGTACCTTTAAGTCGATAGGATTGATATCCCATGCTGCAACTGTGTCATAGCTACTATTATCAAAAGAACCCCAGCCCAGTTCGTCAAAACGTTTTTCCCCAGATTGTATAGATTCGGAACCCAATTCACTGCATTCGAAATTGGATTGCTTTAGAAATTTCCACAGAGAAAAGGAAAATACAACGTAAATGGATGGGATAAGGACGGTTAACTTTAACGGATCAAAAGGCAAAAAATGCATGTTAAATAAGGAACTAAAAAAGAAAATGGCAATTACCTTTGGGTGTCAAACGCATGTGGCGAGCCATTTGCGTTAACATCTCTTGCCTTGGTTGGGCTAACAGTTGTTTTGCTTCCTGAAGGACTGTCGGGTGAACTTTTTGCAGTTTGTTCCGAGTTGTGAGTTTGTAGACTCTCGTTCTCATGTGCTCTTTCGTCTGAAATTGGCGGTTCTGAACTGTCATCAGCATTAGAAGGTGATTTTGCGATGTCCTTTTTGTCTAATGAATGAATCTGTTCTCTAATTAAGGCAGACTTGGGTTTAGGAGGAGCGGGAACATTTTCCACTTCAAGAGTAAGCTCCTTGACATAAGTGAATCCTGATTGTGGACAGCGCAAAAAGTCAATTAGTTGTTACTAAATGAAAGTGAGATTAAAATCACTGGTAATTTCGGTACCTTCATCTTCAAACTTATCCCAATCTTCATTCCAATCAGCTGCTGCTGCTTCGATGCCAGGTTGCCACCCTGGATAGCAATTTCAACAGCATATTGAGCATCGAAAGAAAATCTACAAAGATATCCCCATTAAGCATGAGGAAGCTAATCGTGTTTTCATGTAAATCAGCAAGTTGGTAATGTGAAGTTTGTTGTAATTTAACTTCATAATTCCCGGCAAAGATGGTCATTTTTTGTGCCTTTAAGCTTGTGGTTCATCAGTTCTCCGTGTGCATGAGAAGTGTTAGAAAAGTGTAACCAGATGAAATGCAGTTTACCTACTTGAATGGAACTAGTAATTGATACAGTGACAGCTTACAGATCATTATCTCAAAGCATATGCTGATCCATGATAGTAATGAATAGAGATGCTAAAAACTTGTGCTCACATTTCCTCCTAAACAACTAAGTATTCTTAAAGATCACATTTATTAACAAAAGTAAGTATGAAAATGTACCAAATGGAAGCTCGACGAGTGACGTTGGTTTTCCGCGTAATCCATAAAGTTTGCACCGTTCATTCAAAGCTTTAACAAGTTCCTCAAGTTCTGACTGAATTTGATTAATTCGATCCTAATAGACAACAAGTATGTAATCAGAATATCTCCCATGACTTCTAGAGACTATTCAAAGAACATTACCTGAGCACCAGGAGCATCATCTTGGTCCAATTTGATGATCGCTCGATAAAGTTCCATTTTTTTCTCCTACAAAACAAACAATTAAATACGTAAAAAAATAACACAAGCATTCAAATCCAGCAAATAAATATGCATAAAAATTACGATGATTCCACCACGCAACATACAGTATGATGATACCTGAATATCACGGAATGTGGCCTCTTCAATTGTTAATTTTGATGCAACATCGCCAGCCTGCTTGTACTTCTCTTCATACTTATTTGCTAACGATGCAGCCTGAATTAACAAATTTCCAAGTCAAGAATCAAATATAGCACTTCATGCCAGATAGGTCCATAAATGTCAATTAGTACCTCTCTTTTGTCAGCTACAACTCTTTCAGAGATCTCATTCAGGCGATTGTCACATCGACTTTTGTATAGAATCTAGAATCAAAACACAGTATAAGGTAGGTATATGAAAGTGAACAATCAACGATTTTCACAATGAGCAAAAAATGAAAGTGAACCTGAAAAATGTCATTTCTTAAGATGATTAAAAAAATAAAAGAGAGAATGGGTATAAGCACAACGTACATATGTTTTCAACTGTTTGAGCAAATTCATGTTTATACTCCAGAGAACGCATATAAAGACCACATTAAGTTTGTGCTATTACACCAACATTGACATTTGGACTTTAAATAAACAATAAACTCACAAGTTCTTGCATCTTGGCATGGAAGAATTGAACTTTTTGTTTGGCTTCCGAAATGTCCTTTTCCAGATCTGCCACCTGCATAAAAAAAGATGAGCAGATAAACATAATAAGATAAATGGTCCAGCAGAAAGGAGCAAGGACACAATCCACATTCGTTTTCCCTCCAGTATCTACCAGGCAGGTGTAAATGCTAGAACAAGTGATGTCTGCTGATCACATACATCTAATTCTTGGGGAAAGAGCATAACAACAACCATTAGCTCACCTTAACAGCTACAATTAAGTACAGAGACGAGCAATGCAATTAGAGGAGAAAGCAGGTCAAAATCTGTCTAAAAGAACTATTAAGAGCACACTGTACAGTTTATATTAGGCACTAAAGTTTTTACAACAAATGCCATGTGGTACATTTTGTTGAGCAAAAAAACATAACCTAACAAATACCATTAATAGATAGTATGATTACCATCTGAGTACCATTATACCCATCCTTTTCAGAAAAAAATGAAGTAAACAAATACCCAAATTAATACGGATCACGCAAATAAGATGGCCAAATTCTTCGACTGTTACGATGTTTCTCTTCCACCTAAATTGCCTTCTGAACTTACAAACATAAAATGCCAAGCACTATTCCACTCTGATTTCAACTAATGCTTAGCTCATTACTCATTAGAACTTAGAAGAGCATACCTATGTCCAAGAAACATGCCAATCATAACTGGTCATGACAGATTAATTCTCATCACATCAATCTTAAGTTCTGAATTTGAATTCTGGGCAACAGACAGTTATTAGAGGTGCCCTAAAAATTTTAAATTATATATGACAATATCCCTAACAATTTAGCAAGCAATAATGAGCATAACATCACTAGCAAGTATGCAAATTTTGGATATAAGTTTCATCAAAATCACCTAAATGTTTATATGACAAATGAAATGTATCCAAGAAGCTTTATCTCACATGAAACACCAATATCTTTGTAGAGGCTTTTCTAGTTAGTTTAAAGCTAAAAAAAGGCAGTTTGTGATAAATTATAATTATGTTTCAGGCAACAAAAAAAGAAAAACTGGAAAGGAGGATGCTGGACACCAAGAGGTAGAATTGTACGGCACCAAAATATATATATCGTCTCAGGTAGCAGGAGGCAATTTCCTCTAAGACCCACAACTCACTCCTCAAGCACACCTCTAATAACACTGAAACCTACGGTACGGTCCAACATGTGATCATTAGAAGTAGGAATATAATTGATATTGTGTATGGTTGAACCCTTGACCCAGGTATTTCACTAGCCTATGAACCACCCAGTTTGGTGAGTTGTGAATCTCAAGGAGACGAGCAGAGTATACTCACAGATATGGAAGAAATGAATTGGCTTGTACCATTTGTTATCCAAAGAACTTGCATGGACATTGTGTTCTAACTCTAGATTAAACAGTGAATTATCAATGGAATGAGAACAATTTAATCCGTGACAGCATATATTAGTAATTGGAATTTAGGCAAGAAAAATAGAAGGATAGAGAAAGAGATTAAAGAAGACAGAATATAGAGAAGAAAACATGAACTTATTAATATATATTTGTCGTTTCCTTCACAACAAAGCCAATTTATAGAGTGAGATGCGTAGGGCGCGCTTGTTTACAAAATAATTCGTCCAAAATAAGTTATTTTGATTAACTAGAGTTAATTTTGAAAAAGGTGGTATGGTTAGTTGTTAGTGGAATTTTAAGAATGTATTAAAATAATATTTAAAGTAAAATGATTAAAATTGATTTGATGTAAAAGTAGGAGATAAATGATTGAAAATAATAGGTAGTTAAAATTATGTGAGTGGATGAACAGTGAATTAAAGTTGATGTGATGTGTAAGAATGATTGGTTTGTATTATTTAATTATATGAATTATATTAAAGATAGTGCGGTTGAGTTAAAGTTGAGTTAGATTTTGAGTATGAATGGAAAGTGAGTGAAATAATTTATAAACAAGCATGCCCTTAGCAATTTAAAGAGAAAATAAAAGCATTAAACCAGGGAACTCATCTAACCAATGACAAGAAAGTCATTCTTTTCACATCAATCAAGATAAAATCATTCTTGATTCATATACGGAAAGTCCATGTATTTCTACCAATCACTCAAGATAATAAAATCTAACTAATTTATTTATTTGAGAGAGCCCTAAAAGGAGTTTTCCATCTGTGCCCCTTTTGTACTTATCAATCTTCCCTTGGAGAAGAGAAATCAGTTCCAACATGTTTGAAATTAAACTCTAAGAATAGCAGGATTATATGGAAGGATTATGGGTGCGTTTAGGGAACAGCAACAGCATGGAATGATTTCGGTGTTAGGCCGCTACTTAGGATTTAAAGAACTTATCCTGAACCCTACTCATAAGTCATAACAGAAAAATTAGAAAAAGGAAAACAGAAAACCTCATCAACCAATCCGAAATCACCTATCACCTCTCAGAAAGCAACGCTAGACGGCCTACGCAATACACACTCATTTTGATTGCTCAGGAAACAATCATCCAGCAAGGTGACAAACTATCACCCCTCGCCTATGTGTCATATAGGAACACTCTTAACAACTATGCTTTACAAGTTTCAAACAACTACAGTACCATATAAGAATAATGCATCTACATCTAGTATCCTAAAGGACCTAAATGAATCCAATTTAAAGACAATTCCATGGCCCAAATAAAATATCAATAGCCATAACAAGATCAGACAACTGAAGGTGAAAGAGAAGATAAGAGAAGAGAAAGCAGCAAGCATCCTCATAAATAAGATCACCTTTTTCTCTGCATCCTTCGCCTCCTCAAACTTTTTGTTCAGTGAATCTTGCTCCTCTGTGCTAAGCTGATCTAGAAGATACTTCTCCAGGACTGGAACTTTGGCCTTTTGTTGGATGGGCTCATCAGGCTGGGGAACAGGACGAGGTGGCTTTCCAACACCAGTGGAAGTGATAGGACGTGCATTTTTAGCCCCTGGGGGCTGTTGGAAACCTAATAAAAGATGGACAGATAATAAGGATAAGGAACTAAGGTTTCAATAACATATAAATTGAAATACTACAATCAAACCAGGGGAAGGTCTCCAAGATGCATTGCTATAGGCAGCAGCAGGTTGACCAGAGCTCGGCAACAATGTTTGATCAAATATAATAGAACTGGGAAGTGTCGCTGGAAGAGAGCGTCCTTCCCTGTATCGCTCCATCAAGTAGAGAGCAATGCAGAATTCATTCAAAGAAAGCATACTATCATTGTCTTGATCCGATAAGTCCCAGACCTGCTTCAGGACCTCTAGTAAAACAAATATAACTAAACCAGATCAGGACGCATGCATTTGTAGCGGGGAAACTTTTTTTAGAAGGTGGATATGAAACCATAGAAGAGTCATGAAGGTACTTAGTCCCATAAATATCTGATATCTGTATCATTTATGTTTGAGGCACAACATTATATCAACATACTAGTAGTTAACCATTTCGAACGCTTTATCTTAAAAGAGTTGCAAGATTAATGTACTAACAGAGTTAAAACTAGGGAAGTTCATTGGTTTAATCTTACAGATATTAGTGCATTAGCAAAAACATATAACATCGTCATAAAACAAAAAAAGAAATCATAGATCCTGGTAAGTTTGCCAAATCATCATTTCATTCTCTACCTAACAAGAGAAAGAGAAACAATAGCAAAAATACNAAAACAATAGCAAAAAAGTTAATTCTTCTAATTACTGAATTTTCCTTCTGCCATAAACTACTACAAACTTGACTTATGTGAAACTACAACCCTTCATAATCAGTTGGACCTCTTAAAGATAAGTGAGGCCGCAGCAAAGGCAGCTGATATGGACAATAGCCAAAATATTCGTTATTCTGGAGGCATGGACAATATTCAGTCACTACGGACCATATTTTTTCATATAAGAAAAAATGGTAGCAGTTAAAGAGAATAAAACTAAAGAAAGGGTGTTACATCTTACACCAAAGTATATCATACCTCGCGGTAGCCTCCAACTAAAGAACAAGTTGCGTGCCTGTTCACCAGTAATTTTCCCATCTCGGTCAGTGTCAACTTGAACAAAAACCTTTCGGTACTTCTGAATATCACTCTGGGTCATTTTTGGCCATGGAGACTGAGATTGTCCAGCTGCCATAGGATATGCTGCAGATTTTTGTGCTGGAACGTGTTGATATGCTTTGCCCGTAGACTGGAACTGCTCTGCTTGAATAGCCGACGGTTGAGAAACAACCTTTGGCTTAACAGTAGGCTGTTCACTTGAGGAAGTCAAATTCCCAGTTGAGACAGCAGTTATGTTAGCCACAGAATACGTAACTGCATCTGGATTATTATGTGGTTTGGATGGGGCTGCTGAGAACACATCTCCAAACTCTGAGTTCGCGATAAAGCCATTTCCTGTAGCTGAAGGCGATCTTGAATTATTCTTCCCAACCTGGGAACTCAACAAAGCTGCATCATTCGGCTTGGATGAAGCAGATTGCACCACCCCAGTAGTTTCAGGTGACTTAGGTTGAGTAATAGATGGCGCCAGAAGGCCAATGTCACCTTGAGTTGCAGAAGGGATTATGTTTCTGTTTGAAACTTGAGAAAAAAGTCTGCCTTGGGAGCCATCAGTAGTCCCACCAAGTGAATGAAAGGAATTAGGGGGACGAGATGCAACTGCAGAACCTGTACCAGGAATTCCTTGGGCTTGAAAGCCTGGCTGGGATTGAAATCCAGAACTTGGAGGTGGAGGCCGATGCATCCTGTTGATTTGACTTTGCTGAGTCAAAAAACCATGAGAGCCACTTATACCAATTCCTTGAGTAGAGGGAGGATTGCCAGACGACTGAACAGAAGATGGGCCTGCATTTGGAGTTGCTTGTGGACCTATTCGTGGAGGAGGGATTTTGGCTGAAGCTGGACCATATAAGGCAGCCTTCACGAGATCTGCAGTCAATTCTTGCTTGCTTTGCGCCACGGTAACAAGTTTAAGACAGTTATAAAATTCAGAACGACCCAGGTAACCAACTTTATTTTGATCAGAATACGTCCATATCTGCAAGAAAACCACAAAAGCGTACATTTAAAGTGTTAGATGCAAGGCAGTAAAACTTAATTATGCCTCAGTGAAACTCAGATTGTAACTACAAGAAAATATCCACGCCCAGACAGGTTCAAACTAGATGGAGTATGCGCCAGATCGATGACTAATGTAAGCACCTATATGGAGGAGACCGGCACAAAATATCAGTAAATGGATAGCCTTCAAAATGCCAGCAACACCAAGATCCAGCGCCAGGTAAAATCTTGCTGATCTCTATTTCAGAAATAACTTTTCAAAACTCTTATTACTTGCACATTTAGGTCATTTAGAGAAGTTACTTTATCACCACACGGTCCACACAACTAGAGAGAAAATGTGAGCAAAATATTTGCCCAATTCTAGACTGATAAAGGTAGGTATTTGTCAGCCAATCTGTAAAAGTCTTGTTCTCTCGGCTGCAATACTGGTTCTCCCCTCTAGCACTTTATGAAATGAAACAACTTATATCTCTTTTTAGCAGCATATATTCTTGAGTTTTAGTGGTATCGCTGAATATTTAATCCATAGTATCCCATTCAGAGCAAAATTCCAGTGATAAGCATTCCTTGCCACTATTGCAGATAATAAGATTGATGGACAATGGATCAAAAAAATGGTAAATAGTGAAGACTTCATTGCATTGCAACAAACGCTAATGCACAGACACATGTTTGACAACCTGCTCTTAACCAACTGAAAAGCCATCCACCCATTATATTTCACCATCAAATATTAAAAATAAGATTTCCGTGTATTTAGAACTTTCAGCTGCTTTGGCTGCATGCTTGTAACATTAACCTCAATGAAAAAGTAGAATTAGACAGCACAGCAAGTAAACCAAGAAAAAATATAGAAAGAAACAAAACCAATTACCCCATCAGCGTATTTCAATGTTTTTAGTCCCACAACTGGATCTACTGCAAAACTTGCATGTCGCTTTTAAGTTAGGATCTTACTAACTAGAAGCAAATAGCAGATACTTTCTCGATCTTCTAGTTGCTTGACTATACAAGATATAGTAAGTGGCTGCACAGAGTTTGACTTGAGACTGGACTAAAAAACTTAAAACAGGAGAAACTAGTTCCACATATCTCCTATTGTAGTACCAATTAAGGAATAAACAAGTTGAGATGGGCACTGAAAACATCAAATAGTAAGTTCGTTAAGGAAGCTAATCAATCCTAATGCTTTTCAACATCCCAAAGATGAGTTAGTATATCCAATACCTGAGCCAGAACTTGTCTGGGTAAATTCGAAGCTTGGAGGAAAGCAACGGCCTCATTCCCACTGACTCGGCCATCTCGATCCACATCCGCTCTCTGGAAATAGGCCTCAAATTGATCCATATTCGACGTATTCCCGGCCATTCCCCGAGAATCTCAACCAGAATCGAGAAGATGACAAATCCGATCGATGAATCAATTCATCAATCGATAGCAATCGAGATGCATTCTACATGGAACATGAATTTAGCGGGATCTAGGTGGAATTCGGGAGTGCGCAGTCAGGGAAGAATTATTTATCCGGTGCAGAGCACAGGGCTCAACAGCACGGTGCGTCGACTTTTGGAGATGAGATCGTTCCGAATTCAGCCAGAAAATATGGCGTCTCGGCCGCAGCAGGTGTCTGCAAGGCGGCTGATTTATGGGCGTCGCCAGCGGCGGCGGCGGCGGAGCCGTGGCGAATCTAAGATGGTGGTGGTCGGAGAATCGCGAGGGGTGTGTGGGATGGTGAAAAATGTCGGAGACAATTTTCTCTGGTTTGTCGTTAAGATGATTTTTTGATTTTTTCCTTTTATTAATAATCGCTGTTAAGAAACAAATGTTTAGCAGACTTCTTGATTGTTAGTTGTAATAATGCTAAGAGGTTTTTTGTTTTTTTTTTTTTCTTATTTTTTTGTCTTCTCTCTTCATATTTCCAAAAGAATAATACTATATGTACATAATAATGTATATAGAGGTGTACATAACACTCATATTGAGTGAGTCCTATCAAAAATAAAAAATTAAATGGATCACGATTCACACTCTATTTGAGTGTTATGTACACATATATGCACATTTATTATGTACTTGTAGTATTTTTCTTTGTAAAATATGAGTATAAAACAATTTTGATAAATTGGACCTTTGTGGATTGTGAATATGGTTAATTGATAAATACTAATTACTATGCAATCTGAATAAAGTTTTACTCCATTTTTTATTTTTCGGTACATAAGTTTTACTCCATTTAACAAGACATTTAAACTAAATTTTTATACCAACTCACCATCCTACTAGTCATGTAAATAGTTTGAAGGAAGATAATATGATTCACTCTATAGTCCATCCTTTGTAATATAGTAGTACCAAAAAACTAAAAAAATAATTAAAAAAAATAGACTTTATTTTAAATTTTAAATAGGTTTATTTTAAAAATACAATTATTAATCTTATATTATACTATTTTTCTAACTCATACCGTATAATGGTTTGAAAAAAAAAAATAAATTGATAAATAAATTTATTATTTTTCAATTAATATTAATATATAACTTTTATTATAAAGATAAATAAAATCATTATTTTATTTATGTAATACAATAAATTGAAGCTCATTAAGAAATGATTAATTTAATACGACAAATTAATTTATTTTATTTGTGTGTGGAAAGCTGCTAAGTGTTTTATAATTTTAAACGTCACGAATAAAGTCCAAACCTACATGAGCTATTTCGACACATTAGAAATTGATATAAAAATTACAGAGGATGAAATTCGATATATAGAATTACGCAATTCGAATATCAAAATTTAACACGTAAATTCGTAAAACTCTGCAGGTAGAGATTTTATTGTTTCATCTCCACAAAAATTAAATGTTTAACGAAAACAACACCAAAAAAATATATTCATCGGTTTATGAAACCTGCAAAGTCGATTGGAATTAGCAATACAAGTATTTTTACATGAATTTCACATTTGTCTATTGAGTCTTCATTCAAATTTTCATTATAGCATGCATTGTTGTCTATTAGCTAATAGCAAATAGTGAATATGTTATATTGTATCAGCGGATTGTAATAGTTGATTTGACTAGCAGATTATATTAGTTATGTTGTAAAATAACTAGTGCGTGACCCGTGCGATGCACGAGAAAATAACATTATGATTAAATTAAATATATAAATAACATTAATCATGATTTATCCATTGTTTTTAAATTAAACCGGGTTGGACACAGTCCGACCGGATGGACCGACAATCGGTTTATAACCAGTCTAGTTCGCTTGAATAAAATATTTGTTCTCGAATCCGTAAACACCAGTCGGTTGTACTGGTAGGATTGATACGATTTTCTAAATAAATTTTATTATATTTAAAATTATTTTAAATAAATTACATATTTAAATAAAATAGAGGTTTATAAATTATTTATCAATTAGTTTAAACATTTGAATTTATAAATTATTTAGATATCTAAGTAACACATTTTATTTAAATTTATTACAAAAAGTACTATATATATATATATATATATCTATTAAAAAGTTTATAAATTAAAATCTGAACAAACCACAAATGATTTAATAAAATAGCTTGATTGTTTCGATGACGGTCCAGTTCTGAAAATCTTATATTTACTGTACATTAATAAATATTATAGTAAAATATTATTTAATTCACATAAATATTAATAAAATGATATATAAATATTCATAAATCAGTAAACATGTTGTCATAAAAGTATTGTTAATACGATTATTTGAAGTTTGGACTACATCATATTCACGTAATAAAATATTTTCAATATAAAATTTATATTTAAGTTCAATAATTGATTTGGTGTGGTCGAACTGATACATAATTTAGTCACTTGGGACCAATCAAGTTGTGTCAAGTTTTTTTACTATTTTAAATATTATCTAGAAGTAATCAATCAACTTGGGCAGTACCCTAGTTCAATCACCCGATTGATCCGAAGAAATTTTCTCATTTTATTTAAATATATTTAATTTTATGAAATAAAAATATTTTATGATTCATATAATAAATGTCTACACCAAACGATAGTATATTAAGATTATAAATTATATATCTAAACTTGAATTAATTATTTTTACTTTATGCATATTAATAAAAAATAAATATAATAATTTTCAAAAAATTAAAATTAATTGATTGATTATGCAATTTAAAGAATATTTTTAGCGTTCAATATTTTTCTTAAAGGCACAAATATAAAGATCGAGATTCTAAAACTTTTGTTATATTTGAATTGAGATTTTATAATTATTTAATGTTGTTTGTTGTTTCTAAGAGAAAAATAAAAATAAAAACATACACACTTAATAAATCTTGGTTGGATTTTTTAAATAATAAAATGAACTAAAGCTCAAAATTGAAGGTAGCAGTTAATGTTGTATGATTTTTTAAGGAAAAATTAAGAAAAATAATAAAACTTACTATTTATAGGTTGCATTAAATTCTGACCTATTTTTTTGCTACTATTTTTGGTAAATGGTAATTCTTATTATATATATATATATAGATTGTTTGATAAATAATGAAATGTATAGTTAGTTTGAAAATTTTATATTCATTATTTTGTGAATCATTTAATCTCAAAATTTTCATGTATTCAGTTTTTTCATAATTAATATTTTGAGCTCAAAGAGCTAAACAAACAAGCTATTTAGCAAATAAATTAATTAGCAGATTAGAAAGGGTTAAACATCTAAATGAAGTTCAATCTATTAATTTTACACCAATCTCCTAACACTAGGATAATCTCGGAATCGTTTAACTCCATGAAAATACTAAATATTTTTACCATAAATTCATTTTCCTATATGATATAAATGCACATTAACCAGGTTTAAGCGACTACCAAATTTCTATAAAAAGGAATAAACGTTTGATTTTACACTTTTACTAATACTTTTATCAAAGAAAATATGGTCATGTTCTCGATAAATGCCAATGATCTGCTTGTTAATGATTAGTCTCTTTTTATGGGTTTACGTGTTATTGTTTTTGTAGTNATTCCGTGTATTGTTTGTAATGCTCTAATATAGCAGGTACATTGTGGTGTTCATAATTAAACATGCTCTTTTGTGATGATATACAACTAATAAGTGATCAATTTTAGTTTTATTTTACATTCATCTCAAATATATTCATACAAATACAATGTATTATTGCTATTATTACTATCGCTCATATTTATCCTTGCATGTTTATGATGATGCATATGCTACATACAATCAGACATTGATAATCCCATCTTCTCTTTCATTACTCACATACTTATAAATAAATTTATCACCATCATTTATATATTCATTATATCAAATTGCATTATGGACTCGAGTCTATATAAATTGCAGTATTGTGTCTCTTAATCATATCATTTTTATGATTGTAATTTGTTTCATTTCTGGGATTGTTGGAACTTTTGGGATACTCCTTTCCCCACATGAAGTCTTTCCCCATAAGGGTGCATTTTACCCAAAATGTGTATTAAAAGAAGATTCACTCATTAGACTAGCTGGTTGGTTACATGCATATCACTTAGGGTCAGTTTGGTTGCACTTTTTGATTGAACTTGATAAATTCTCATGTCAATTATTAGCTTTATCCATTCAATTTAATATAGCCCATTAACTCGTTTGTTTTCCTTTTGATATCAAGCCCAATAATCTATTAAAATGTTTGGTTTAGATATTAATAACTCACAATCTCTAATTTTCCCACTTTCTTCCCCACATACCCTCACATTGCAAGACACCATCACCGTCTCAGAATTGTCTGTCCACCATTGTCGCCTCCAAGACCTCTGAAATCGTAAATCAAATTCGGAAATTCATGGCCACCAGCGACTCAGTGGGCTCACCACCCAGGAATCACCGATGAACTTGGCCTGCTCGACGATGGAGCTCGCTTGCCGGGCTTGAAGAACAGTCGGTCGATCTGAGCCTTTCAAGGTGTCTCTGGGAGGCTTTGGCCGCGGCGAAGCGAGTCGGCGGTCGCCGAGAGCATCTCCGATGGGCTAAGATCGTGAATATGAAAGAAAAATGATTTTTCGTGGATCTAAAAGAAACTTGGATTTTCGACGAGCGTCTCCGGCCACGGCCACCCGACCGTGGATTTTCCGTGGATCTGAAGAAAATGAGAATTTCACTTGCCCTTCCCAGTCAGATTTTTGGTGCCACAATGAGGGGCCTCAGGGCGTCTTCCTTCTAGGCGATCTGCCGGAAATCATGCTTTCCGGTGGCGAGTTAGGGACGATGTGGAAGAAGAAGGTTGCGATTGAAATTGGTTGGGAATGGCATTGGTTGAGTTTTGACGAACTTTGGGATATTTATGTAATTAAGTCTTTTATATTTAAAAGCGTGATATGGTATCACACCAACAAGATGGGATATGGCATAACCATATTGTGTGATACTACACCGGGCTTAAGACATTTACAGGACTTAAAAGATTTCAACCAAACAAATTAAACACATGGAAATAATACCAATCAGCTTGATATCCCTCCTAATAAGCCCAACCACACGGAGCCTTAATGTACAACAAAAATAAATGTGTTGTAGATTTTATAACAAATATAAAAATGGTATATTCATTTTTGTATTGTCTGAATGATTTACACAATCATCAATTACTCGTGTCATTATAATCTTAAAATCAACAATTCAAATTTTGTCGAAATCAATCATCAACTACTCATGTCATTATACTTTTTGCTAAGGAGACCACTGTGGGCTCCTTTACGGAGCCAACTGTCTACATGGCATGCTTACATGGCAATTCAATAAATCCTAGTCATCTTCAGCATACTAATTAATCTCCTACACGCAATTATTCACAAACAATTCATTTTTTTCTAGGTTTTTTTTTGGGCAAATTCACCAGAAGCAAGAAGAAGATGAAAACAACGATACATCAACAATCCATTTTGTCAAGCATCAACAATCCACGGTGAGATCATTGCAATTAAAGAGCTATGGGGTGTGACGGCCCGTAACTCGTTCTCGACGGAGGTCCACACGCTCGGTTCCATCCGGCACAATAACATAGTAAAGTTTTTGGGGGTGCTTATCGGATTTTGGTCGGGCTCGATTTCGAGCCGTATATTGCAAATTTTGCACTTGCGAAGCTTGTAGATGATGGGGATTTCGCTCGCTCGTCGACTGGTGTTGCGGGCTCCTATGGATATATTGCTCCTGGTTAGTTCTGCCTTCTTTACATTGTTTTAGCTACCAAGTTATATATTTTTGGTTATTTATTTTCACCATATTTTCTTGTCCTGATAATGTTCAGAGTATGGATACATGATGAAGATCACAGAAAAGAGTGATGTCTACAGCTACGGAGTTGTGGTGCTCGAAGTTTTAACCGGTAAACAGCCTATAGGCCCGAGCCCGAAGTTGAATAGATGCTGCAAACTCTAGGAGCTGCTATGTTTTGTGTGAATCTTTCGCCAGATGATAGACCTACCATGAAGGACATAGCTGCAATGCTTAAGGACAATAAAAGCTATCATCTCATACATAAGATTGGTTGGTTAACTATTTCAGTACCTGGTAGAAGGCCATAGTATCCTGATACCTGCATAAAAAAAATGACACTACTTTTTGTAACTATTTCAGTACCTGGTTTGTGGTTGGTTAAAATAAGTGATGTGAGCTCTTCTAAAAATGAAAAAATCATGGTATAAAATTCAGCATTGCAAATGAAATACCCCTCATGACACTCATTTCTTTTCTGCTTGTGGTGGTTACATTGAACTTTGTGTGAAGTGGTGGTGTATCCATTGTACTTTTGTGTTAATCTAATGAGTCTAGATATCTTTGCCACATTTTGCTGGTTCTAGTTATTTAGCCTGTTGTTGTTGACATCATAAAATGTTTGTGAATATTGCAAGAACCTTTCTAGTCATTATTCCTTGAATATTGCAAGAACCTTTCTACTGATGTATGAGTTGCATTATTGCTTAAATATTGCAGGACCCTTTCTATTTTTCGACATGATGGGATATTTAAGGAAAAACAGCTTGTGCATCAAAAGAACCAAAATCTCGACAAAAGGGCAGACAAGCAAGGGATACTTTTCATGTCACGTATGTAACTGGCAGCCCTGTTGACGCAGACAATTGACTCAATTTGCAAGGTGCTTTACAAGTCAATTGGAACTCAATAAGTTCTCCAAACCGCAGCAGAAGAAAACGATTATAAGACTAGAGCTTTTTCTTATTTCTAGACTTCATAAATTTCAGATTGTCCTGTCAGAAAAGAGATGATAATATGTGGATAGAGTATGTGTTGCAATGGTTTAGCTTGTACATCATTATGATTTGTAAATAGATGTCTTTAGAAAACTGCTTACTTGCAGATTTTGTAAATACTGAAGCATAAGTTGTGTATATATGACTGGTTTCATATGTCGTGTGAATACAAAATATTGCACAGTTAAACATTATCATGTCCATGGATGTTGCTCCTTAGTTCATTACTGCTAAAAATATTACTTCAAACTGCGTGCGACTTCAGTGATATAAACAATGGATAAATTGATTAATATCATCAAACCGCTTGCGACTACAGTGATATAAACAATGGATAGTTGAAAAATCATATATTCCAAGACTGAAAAACTATATGCTTCTCAGTACTAAATTTGCATAGTTGAATTTTGTCTTATTCCAATCACCTAAACCTAAACAGAATAAGAACAAATAAAAATAACAAGTTATACTCCAAATGCTTCAGAACTAGAAATAAAACGAATCATCCAAAAAAAATAATAACAACTTAAAAACCAAATACGGAGTCAGATTATATAAAATTATGAAAGCTCGACATGTCTGTACGATATGGATCATCTTCAAGCCGTATGTTGTAACTCGGACACTTTCGCTTGTCATGGCCATTCTGATGGCACGAGCTACAAGTTCGAGCACTTTTTGACATGGCTTTCTCTTTACTTGACTTTAGACGTTTTCCACAACCTTTAGTTCGTACAGGCTCGGGGTCACATATGAGTAGCATCTCGTCCCTATTTTGTCTTTTAGAAGAGCACTTACCTTTGCATTCCCCATCATCAATTTGCGCTACGTCGCCTTCAAATTTTTGAATTTTTCCATTAAAAAATTGCTTCGTGCTTCAGTCAACGACGCATCATCAATGAGCTCTCGTGCCATGTGCATCAATGCTCCATACCTACCTTGTAAAGACTTACTTTCTACAAAATCATGCGGTGTGTCATACAAAAGAGTACTCTTTGCATTTTTTGTCCACCTTTCTTTAACATACTCTTTTGGTAGTAACATCACATGTTCTACTCTCATCCAGCATAACATGTGCCGACAAGGATACCCTTCAAACTCAAAGTGTTTGCAACTACAAGTTACAAAATCCTTTGAGGCATCATATGTCAAGTGACGTCGACGTTGGGTAGTCATTTCAATATCAAACCGCCAAACCACATAAACTCGGCAATCTATGGAACTTGAGATCACTGTACATTTATAGAATGCACTTTTTTCGAACTCTTTCTGAAACAACAAAAATATTGTTTTCGTATATATCTCAGCCATCTGCTTCTCCATTGCAAATGAAGTGTTGACCCTCGGCTTCTCATTAAGATCAATATAAGTAGCCATTAATTCTTCATGCCTCTGATGAGCAACAACCCTACTAAAACGAGTGAAAAAATCATTCAATGAGCATTTCTTATCGAGGTATCGCTTAAAAAATGCGTGATTACTTTCAACTCGTTGGCTGCTAGACATTCCAGCAGAAAAAACATCCTTCATATATGCCGGAACCCAACGACTACGGATATCATACATCTTTGAAAACCACTCATTACAGCTCAATTGAGAAGCACTCATCAATGAATTCCACCTAAACTCATACTCGTTAGGAGTCTCAGAGTCTTTAATAATCTCAAATAAAATACGGTGGTGTAAATTATAAAGGACAGGACCGAGCTTTTCGGAAAATTTGTTTAAGATATGCCAAATACAATATCGATGTATGGTACTTGGAAATACCTCAGCCACAGCAACTGATATAGCAGCATCTTGGTTAGTGATAATAATTTCTGGATGCGGTTGGTTTATCATTGCAACTAGAAATTTAGAAAATAACCAAACAAAAGACTCCGCTTTCTCATCACTGAGTAACCCACAACCAAACACAGTGGTCTGTCTATGATGGTTGACACCAACAAAAGGCGCGAACACCATTCCATACTTATTTGTGTTATAAGTGGTGTCGAATACAACTGCACTACCAAACAACGCATATGAACTTTTTGATGCATTATCGGACCGGAAACACCTTAAGAAAACACCATCATCATCTGTCTCATAAACGTAATAGAAATTCTCATTCCTCTCTTTTTCCATTTCGAATTGGTGAATCAAGGTAAGTGCATCATGTCCTTTCAATTCCGCTTTACGTGATGTTTCTTCATTCCTAGTATCCTTCTCCAAACATCCCATCATAGAAGGACCACCAGAAGTAATTTCAAGCAATCTAACTTGTTGGGATGTTCGTATATTTGCTTCATCATACTCCTGAACAAGCGCACGTTTTGTAGCCGACACAACTCGATGAGATCTAAGTAAATGAGTCTTTTTAGGAGTTGCAAGAGGATGATTATGCTTCTCTTCAAACTCCTTCACTACCCAAATTTCATTGTCTTTTGGAACACTCATTCGCACCGGACAATTACATCTGGTTTCCCCTCTTCTTCGTTCATTTGTTTCTGCCACTACATGTTTATTCTTTCGATAAGACTCATTTGTCTTACCTTCTTTAGAGCAAGTGAAATTCCTCCAAACAAACGTGCCATCTATTTTATTCTTTTTGTTGTTCCGAACTTTAATGCTAAACCCGGCGTCTTTAGCATAAGTATTATAGAAAATATGAGCCTATCATCTGATTGAAATTGTAGACCGATTTTAGGCACAACAGTGGAATCAACTTGAGGAATGAATACTTTATCAACTTGTTCTGTCTCGATCCCTGTGTAAATTGCTGGAGTATCTTGCGAGTATTCAGAATTGAATGGTGCTGCAGCAGGGAGATTACCACTTGTCCCTGTACGTGCTGGTGAGGGTCGACATCCCGTCGGGCGGGAAGTGGAGGCGGCGACAGTCGTCGCGGCGGGGATGGCTAGGCCGGTGGGGATGGGACTGCCTTTGTCGTTGCGAGAAGAGGATGATTGGGTCGCAGTCATGGCTATTCCTCTCAAAACCAATTTGGTGAATAATTGGTGGGGATGGGAAAAATATCAATTAGGGGAATCGATGAATTGATCAGGGTTCTCCTTCAAGTGTCGTAGGTCCAATCTGTGCAATGGAGGATTTTACTTCATCGTACTTTTCAGTCGATGGAGAGCCCTGCTTCCTCTGTTGCGTTCTCTCAAAAAGAAAAAAAAAATAGAATTAAAAAAATAAATAAAAAATCATAGGATTTATTGAATTGCCATGTAGGCATGCCATGTAGACAGTTGGCTCCGTAAAGGAGCCCACAGTGGTCTCCTCAACCAAACAAATTAAACACATGGAAATAATACCAATCAGCTTGATATCCCTCCTAATAAGCCCAACCACACGGAGCCTTAATGTACAACAAAAATAAATGTGTTGTAGATTTTATAACAAATATAAAAATGGTATATTCATCTTTGTATTGTCTGAATGATTTACACAATCATCAATTACTCGTGTCATTATAATCTTAAAATCAACAATTCAAATTTTGTCGAAATCAATCATCAACTACTCATGTCATTATAATGTTAAAATCAACAGTTCAGATTTTGTCAACACATGATTCGATAAGTCAGGTCTGACAAAATAGTTTAACTCATCCTGCCAATTAAATCAATTAATATTTTTAACCACTGTGCTTGTACTAATGAAGCACCATTCAACAGTGGGTATTTTAAGCACATGCAGTCCTCTGTTGCCACATGACAACAAGTATCAACCCAAAACTTCATTAGTTTGCAGTTCAACCAAACAAATCGATTGGGGATTGTTTACCACAAACTTATTCACAAATTCCTGTATAAAGTACATAGCTGTTCAGGTTGACCTATCATATTTTTTGACCAAAAATGCATACTTATATTAAGAAATACCATACTTTTATTTTTGCTGTTCTTTTTTATTAAAAAAAAGAAATATCACTTGTTTACGAAAAAATGCATATTTGCTAAAAAAAAAAAAAAATTATAATTGTCTAGAGGTTACGTCTGTCTAGCAGTAGTCCCACTTACACATATTTAACATTAAGAAACCCACATATGTCCTGTCCACCTGAGATGATTGAAGTACTGGGATGCATTTCACCACCAAACAATGATTTTATCACTGTCTAGTGTCTAGCAAAGGTGAAACCCAGCACAAACATTGCTAGTGAATAATCTTGAAAAATAACAATAGAAAAAGCACGGGATTATTCAAGAAACAGTAAATTTCAGAGGCACAGAAATGAACATCGCAGCAGTACAAGTTACAATGTGATTTGAGGGTGTAAATAGTATCCAGAGTTAATGTAATACTAGCCAGTATATATCCTAGTCAAAATGTGGAAATACTTGGTCACAAAAATGAAGCTACATAAATAAGCTCAAATAAATGATTATGGGTCACAAAAATGAAGCTACATAAATAAGCTCGAATAAATGATTATGGGTCATAAATAATCAACGCCTAGGTTGGTGCAGACGAGGGCGGTTACAGAAAATGCGACCGTTGGCCCTCACAAATGCTGCTATTGCCAAACTCATACTTGCCCACATGAATGAGAATAGTAAATTCCAAAGGTCATGTCGAACTACGAAAGAATAAAGTAAAGATGGTAGTCAGTATTATGTTAAGGTGGAAAGTAAATACCAAGTTGAAACAGGTTTTAATAAAGGAAAATGATATATTGCCAACCAAGTTTACAACTATGTTGAGAACATAAGTAGAAATATGCACTTGTGTATTTTTTTTTTTTTTTATTATATTTCCACTTGTATTGTCAACCTAGTTGTACACTAGGTTGGCAATGTAGCATTTCCCTTAATAAATGCAGAATGCTAATACAACTGCCGATTGGCATGTGAAGTTAAAAGGGATGGATGATGACAAACACAAAATTGTGGAAAAAAAGTTTGACAATAAGAAACTAAAATTGAAACCAACTCTTGCATGAATATGGGATCAAGTGTATAAAGTTTGAAATTTAAAAGGCCATCATTGTCTTGGGAAGTGCAACTGTAAAGCCATTTCTTCACCTTTCACTTTAAGGACAGAATGTTTAATCTGTTTATAGAGTTGATGACCCTTGATTAGATTTATTTTTCAGTTTATGATGACTCATCCATTTCATATTAATCTGTTCATTGTACAGAAAGCCTAACTTTCTAAGTTGAAAAGTAAACCAGAGCAAACCAATAGAAAGTTAATTATAGAGTTAGAATGTAAAACTTTTAACTATAAGAACCCTCTGACCTTGTTTTAGAGACATTGTTGCAAAGAACAATCCAATCATGATCAACGAGAAAGCCAGCGGGAATGACTGCCAAAAAATCAGAAACAGAATAATGTGATTCCAATAAAAAAAAAAAAAACCACAATGCCAAGAATAACGAAGGAGATTTTCCATCTTTTATCAAGGAAAAATTGGGATGCAAAAGATAGCACACGTAGGTTGCAGAGTTTCGACTTATTGAAACAATCTGGGTTTTACAGACCATTGGTGTGTGGCCACATAAATCACACGTGCGAAGAAATATCTACTAAACTGTCCTGTTTGATTGCTTTGTACTTATTTACTTGAATATTGTCAAACGGTGATATTTAATCGATTAAGTGAACTGAGGTACATTGACTGTTTTTTATTTATTAGAATTAGAAAGGAAGTAGCATTTATGCTTTAACACAACCACTAGGGATACCTTACTGAAATAAACTTAAACATCGCAAAAAATATAAAACTATTAACAACTGGATACTCACAGCTATAGCCTCGACACCACCTTTCTGTGTCGTAGGAGTTATGCCTCGAGAAACAGAAACAATATAGTGTCCTTGTAGTAGGTCAATTGCGTCCTTGACGAAAGGGAGCAAAGAAGGAAAACTTATCAGAATATCAGTTGAATTATTAAACTAGATAACCATGAATGTTGGATCATTATAATTTAGCATATTATGGAGGCTTAATAAGGATGTGGAATCCTAACTGTACCTCTACAGTGACCGCAATAAATTAAGACACAAATCAAGACATCTAAAATGAGTTACTGTTTAGATACCATAAAACCATAATATAATGGCATAAATCTCTCTGGTGTATCGTTATAAACGTCCAAGCAGCATCAAGAACAAAAATCCACAGGAAATGTATTGAATGATATATCAATAAATGGTAAAGATTCTCAAGGAACTAAAGTTGAACATCATGCAATTCTCAATAAACTTGCAAACCATTGTCATGGAGAGGGAAAGCATGGGAACCTGCTTTGTGCCATCACAGAAATTGTTTAAGTAATACCGCATGAGAGCATTCCAGCCATCCTTCAAAATCCCCTGGATTGTTCTCTGGCCAAATCTGTCATTAAAGAAAAAAATAAAAATTTCAAACCGCATGGAATGAGAAAGGAAAAGCCTGTGTCTCTGAATAACAAATCTTGACTCTGCCAAGAATAATAGCAAAACAATGTTGTTATGAAAGATAAAATCCAGAAAGCGGCAAGATTAGAAAACGGATGATGTAAGCAACTCAAAAAATTAAAAGCACAAAGAAAAATTGGATATCTCAAAAGAAAGTCGTGTCGCAGAAGGTATGTGTACTATGTAGTCAATCAAAGATCAGATATCTTCGCAGGATAAATAGCAGGTCTGCCAAGAAAAGATACCAGAAAGAAGCAGTTGAATTCTTACTAAGATCTTTGTAGAATCGGTTTGGTCCCTTATGTTTACATGAAATCGCCTATATAGTGGAAGTTGAAGTTGCCTTATTATCATGTTACTTAATAAATACGACATCCTGTTCCAAAGTATGAAACAGGCAGCAGTATTTAATAAAATAAAATTCTACAGATAGCTTGTTGGTAACAGATTAGACATACAGAGTTTCAGGTAGTACTGTGTATGTTCACATAACAAGACTCCTTTGAACAAAAATAGCATGCATTATTATCCACTGGTTGCATGATAGTTTTTTCTTTTGCATAAGCAATTCCCTTTGCTTCAATTGTATAGGGTATTCTGATTTGAATTTACGTCCAACTAATCGATTCAATTACTATTCTATAAGATGATTCAATATTTTGTGGTCAACAGAAAACTGCATGAATCTCAGAATCAGATCCATGGTCACTAGTTTGTCCACAGCAAATATTATTGAGATTCAAAATTCTTCACTCTTTGATTTAATTCTACAACTAGCAGTATTACATCACCTGTGTATTACACGGGTGATGACTAAAATATATAAGTTCTTATTTTACATTTTTAAATATTTTTTAATGTATTATATTTTAATATGTTCATCATGGATGTAAAATTAAAGATCGTCAAAACGGTGATGACTAAAATATATAAGTTCTTATTTTAAGTTTTTAAATATTTTTTAATGTACTATATTTTAATATGTTCATCATGGATGTAAAATTAAAGATCGTCAAAAGATAATTAAATTGATATATAATATATAAAAAGTTGATAAAAAATGAAAAAGTTATTAAGTGTTGAAACATATTTACAATTTGAAATGGTCAAGTATTTAAAATTTTAAAAATCCTGATGGACATGGATAAAAGTCCAAATAAACATGGACTAATGAAGCACCAGAAATGACATATAGGACTATAGCACCAGAGGTTGACATCTAGGATTCTGAAGTATCACAAGTTGACACTTAGGATCGGGAAACTCTGCATTTATATATAAGGAGGGATTTTCCTTCTTGGCGACGAGGTGCTTCTTAGTAGATCTTAGGTTCATTGTCAAAATACTCGGTGTTAAGGGTGATTATGAAAGCAGAAAATTCCTTGTGAAGGTTTGAAGGAAAACAAGTTACCCAGCAGGGGTGTAAACTTAATAACAATGAGAAATGAGGAAAAGAAAAATTCTACATTAGGATGAGACTAAGATTAAGCATCATTTTTTCCATCTCTACAGTTCATTTATTAAAAAGCCTTCATTCCGAGAGTGGGACACTTTTTTTTTCTAATAATGTAATGTAAGCTAATCCTGCTACAGTACAACTTATGACTGCTACGGTACAACTTATGACCCATAATAGAAACTAAACTAGAGGTCTATTTAAATACAAGAAGATGAGTAGTTAACCAAATAAGAAAAGTCCCAGCAAACCGAAAAGAATCAATCCAAAGGTCTAAAAACATCAGTCAGTATTTATAAATGTATTGTTTCTCTTGTTTTTAATTTCAAATAGGAACAGCTGGGAAATTGAATGTTCTGCACAAAATGACTACTATAAAAGTACCTGACAAAATCTCCTTTCAATGCAGGAGTTCCAGAATATTGGATGCTTATGTCATCCCCATGGTTAGCCCATACTGAAAATGAAAGTTATAAAGAGATGGAAAGGTGAACATTACCGGCCATGAAAACTTTGGGAATTCCAATTCGATGGAAAAACTAAATATGGAGGTAGAATTTGTAAATATTGGTTTAAGAGTACTAAATCCAATTCATATTATGTATCTAAGACAAAAGGCAAGTACTTACGGATTTTGAAACAATCATCAAAATTAGGATGTGTACTGATAGTTTCTTCAGCATCAAAAACACCAAGCCTTCGGAGTTGAAATTCCAGCATTTTACGAGCAATCATGCTCTGGAAGCAAATGAATAAAGAAAGGAAAAGGACAGAATGAGAAAATGTCCTTCCCAAAATAACGACAGTCGCTTTTCTTAATTGTTTCCACAGGCGGAGTTTTCTTCAATAATGATAGTTAGAATTTTCAATGATTGCACTCCATCTAATTTATTTCCACTTGTAAGTATTGCTGGGACTCAATACTTCACTACGTTACTTTGATAATTATTTCTCCAGTATATTAAGCTAATGCTGCACCACACAGAGACGTACTACATAAAGCTTTAGAAAACTAAAGGTATGACTGCATAGTAATTGGGATAAATTTTGTATGCTCAATGGGAAAGAGTAGTTTGATATGATATAACGGGACAAGTGTTGCATTAATAAAAAATAAATTGAGAAGCATCTAACTACAGGTTCATGTGGCTAGGGCAGAAGAAAAATAATTCCTCAACAACTAAGGGTGCGATTGAACATCCTTTACTTGGTTTCTCCCTCAAATGCTGAAATGGGTCATTTGTTCTTTGAAAAATTATTTTCTGCATTGATTTCGTAATGTTAGTGTGCCTTAAAAAAAATAAAAAATAAAATAAATCTGACTTTTGTAATCAGAACATATTGAATTTTGTGTTCCAACCGTTACTTGTATAAAAATCTTCATTGGCCTAAAAGCACTCTGACATTGACATTTCCATCTCCCTTAACTATTGCAATGCAATTTGCTTAGAAAATTCTACAAATAAAATATATATTTATCTATCAATTACATTTCTTTAATAATAATTCAATAAAAATGATTAGATATATATGGTCAATATTATATATCTACATTTATATTTTTAACTCATAATTTTCAATATTATATATCTATACGTTATATCTATATAATAATGGCAATTTACAAAATGATTAATGTATATGATAAATACTCTATATTTGTATTGTATTTAATTACAGTTCCAATATTAAGTAAAAGCAATCAATATAATGATGAGATTTATTTATACTTAACATTATATAAATTCTGATTTTAAACACAACAAAACTTAAAAGTATTTTAATCATCTAATGCATGGACCAGAGTGCTAGTTGTGTTGGTAAGAATGAGGAGAGGAAAAAGTGAGATAAGTAAATAATGTATTTCTTTGGAAATCTTTGTATCCAATCACAAATTTCAAGAAAAAATTGGTGAGATGAAGCGATGAACATGAATCTTCTTTGTATCCATCATCTAACTGCGCCCTGATTTGGTTCATGATTGAGAAGAAAAAGATTATGAAAATTACATAAACAAAATTACCTGGGTGACATTAGTCCGATCCAAGCAATCGATGCAATTAGTCCTCACAACTCCAACTTGGCCTTCAACTTTCTCCCTTTTCTCATTCAACAAGAGGTACCTAGCATAAGAGACGAAGTATTCATGTCTCTGAGGCAAGTTAATAACAACGATCAGATAACAATAAATTTTATTTGAAATGATAACATCCAACTGCTCATAAACTATTGTGATTTTTCATATTGATTGATGGGGATTTCTTGGGTTTTTTTTTAACTTTTTTTTTTTTCTTTTAATCTCTGTCTCCTCTGCGGTGTTGCATCTATTGTTTGAATCCTACATTAGTTGGGGAATGCTATTTGGATTGGGCTATTAGTGGGTACATGGGCTAGCCACTTCTACAAAGAAAAACGAGTCCAAACTAGTTGCCGGAGTTTCACGGTTTGCTCCATTCTCCCATGGTATCAATAAGTGAACATTTGTCCAGGATAAAAAAAAGGAGGACGGGGAGGAGGAGGCTGTTCATAAATTTAGCCATAGAAGCTCCCACCACAATGAACAAATTTAAAATAGCAGTGTATCTCTTCTATTAGTCTAAGAACACAACATTATTTCATTGGCAAAGTGTGAATGTGGGTGTGTGTGGGTGGTGGGTGTGTGTGGGTGTGTGTGTGAGAGAGAGAGATAGAGAGAGAGAGAGAGAAACATATTAAAAAACAAATAACGACAAGCAGAAACCAAAAAGTAATCAAAGATCAATCAAGAAACAAAATACTCTTGAAACTAATAATACCTGCTTTTGATGAGAAAATCCTCAATTTGTTCATAAAGTTCGGATAATCGCTCAAAATGCACATGCCCACATATCTTATGGAAATCAAAGTGCACGTATCTGCAAAAATGTTGTTGGGTTAGGTACGGGAATTGCATTCAGTTGATCTATATACATATATATAGATGCAATTGATTGATTTTCTACCTCACATCATCACTGGCAATAGGTTCCATTGCAAGACCAAACTTTTCACACAAGCGTCCCTCACCTCCATGCTGTTGTTAGTTCAGATGATAAAGGCAAGAATCCCAAGTTAACCAATAAGAAAATGTAGCACGAAAGAAGTAACAGAGGTGAGGTCATGAAAGATGTTAACTCAAATAAATAACTAACATGAAATCAAATAACTGAACTGACACTCATTGCAAAATTGAATAGAAATAATAGTAGTATCAACTGTCCTTAGATCTCATTCTCTTGTTTAGCTGTGTCGTAACTATTGTCCATCTGAAGCTCAAGATACAATGGATTTAGCCGTGAAACAAGTAAAGTTGGTAGTTTTTCAAAGGACATCAATATGAAGAATCTGTTATTATTGAAAATTTGTCGAGGGCATTATAGTAGGTCTTAGAAAAAGGACCTATTTGACAGTAATCAGGGCTCCCACCCAGGCCGATTTAGAAGAGTGAATTTGATTGTAGTCAATATAGATGGGACAAAAATCTGCAAAATTTTACACAAATGGACTCTTCTACCTTGTTGACAAGATCCACTGCAAGAACATTCCCATATTTCTTTCTTAAATCCAGAAAGTGTCGCTCAGCCGCTCGTGGCTGCAGAGATGTTGTAGAAAACAATGAAGATTAGCAATCAGGATACAAGATGGTAGATTCAGCCTAGTCTGAAGATCAGAAAACTACTTACTGCTTCCTCAGGCCTCACAATTTCGAACTTTGGTTTATATGTCAAATCAACAATCTGATCCCAAAGTACAGGTATTGACCCTCGAACCTAGAACATGAAATTAAAATTCATACAAAATATGAAATTAATATCACATGCCCAAAGTGAGAAACAGGATAATCACTGTTGCTTTTATTGGGCATATATACAAACTAACATCCAATCCCTAAGATATCATCCAAGTTATATTACATGGGACAGAGGACTTTGGCGGCTGATACAAGATAAATACAGGACATTCAGTTTACAAAAAGACCAACTAAATTGTGGGAATGGACAGAGAACTCTGAGATGCATTTTTTTAATTCAGTTTACATGAACTGGGTCCATATTATGAGCAACAGCTTCATGCTTTGACTATGTTGGAACATAACAACTCTAATAATATGGTTGGGACTGTGGGCTCTCCAGAAATGACGCAAACATGTATAAGATTTTCAGATAGTACTTCTATTTTTATATGTCCAAATAGGAATCAAATTATGGACCTTGGAGTGAGGGTCGAATAGATTTATTGTGCACAATTAGAAACAAGAAAGTTACGGAAGCTCATGTTTGGGTGCCAAAGATAGACGTCATTTGAAGTAATGTAGTATCAAAACCTTTCTATAACCCTCAATATAAATGGCGTGTATAGTAATTATTCAGCTTCTTCGCAACGACAGTGATTTAATGTATTTTATGATTTTAGTTTTCTGGTGACCAGATGCACTACTAAAATACACCCAGTTAGTCAGCCTTTATGTAACTGGAGCAGCATGAACCATCTTGTTAAGGTAGACAAACAAGGGTATTTCCTCTAAACACTACCAATTGTATATCAAATGAATAGGAATTGACACGAGCGTGAGAAGCTTACCTGAATAAAGGAGGCAGTGTAACCATTCAATTGTATAATTTGTTCAGTTTCCACAAAATTTGCAACAAAACCATCAGAATCAGCTCCTCTTCTCCACATTCGTGTGCCTCCAGTGCAATGCCACGTTAGGACAAATGTTAGTAAAAAACACTTAAACTGATTCACATGGATCTAACGCAACAGTACAGAATATAGTGGAAAAGGTCAAACTTTTAAACTACTGTATCAAAATCTGTATTCTATTTGGTAAAAATGGTATGAAGAAATAGACCAAGTAATAGGCATCGTCAGCAGTTATGCAATGAACCAATACGGCATTTCTACATCTTCTTATATATGCAAATTGCAATAAGTCCCATGTCACATAATGAATATGTTAAGAGCCAGAAACATGTACATAACCAGATTTTACAACCAAAGAAAAATGAAATCTGGATGACCAAATAGAAAAACACACTTGATGCATAGATGACTCAAAAGAGAAATCATATGTCTAACCACAGTTCCTTAGAAAGGGGTGAAACTGATTTTTATGAGATCGTTTTAAACAATTTGACAGGTGACTGGAAATAGTAGATAATGCAATTTTAACACCACGGGAACAAATGTCCCAAAATACATAGATAAAGAAGTTACATCCCTCAAGTAGGAAAAGTTCATGGGTTCTTGCGTAGGATAGGTAGTTAAAAGAAAGTCCAGTTGCAGCAAAGGTGGACAACAGGGTCACCAGCCAATGAGCAAGCTATCTCACACAATCATAACAAAAGGAGAAACAATAACAAGATAATGCCTTCACATAGTCATTGTTTAAGATAGTATCAATCTGCACTGAGGACACAGAACCTAATTGAAAACTGAAGAGGAATGGCAAGGGAATAAGGATTCAAACAAAGTGCAGTTTCCAATATACCAGTTCTCCGTGTGCATCGCCGTGCAATCAGTGCAACATCAAGGATATCTTTCCCAATGGCAGATTGAAAGCTATGAAAACCTGATTAGTGGTTAAGGTTCAGCTACTAGAACAACAGTTAGGTGATGCTAGTCGTAGTTTAGCACAAGGTGAATTTAAATTAGGAATCCAAAGGATACTGCCTTGCATGACAGGAAGAAGGAATGGTTCAAGCTGCACAAGGACAAGGTCGTATTCAGTGATTGAAAAATCTAAAAGTCACTCGCCAAGGAGAATATGAATCACTATCCAGAAAACTAACCTTGTTATCTATTAGAACTTCCAACATGTAGCTGTTCCAAAGAAATCGAGGGTCTGCCTGTGGATAAATTTAGTCAACTTCTTCAACTGACTATAATGAGGCACATTGAAACAAAGCCTCATAATTTCTCCAGTGTAGTTAAATAAAGCAACTATGGGACTCGAAACGACAGTTTGAGAGATCTTCCCAAAATACAACTAAATTGAGGGCAACTTACTTGTCTCCAAAGAGGAAGCATTTTTGATTCATCTCCTAAATCATGCAATCGTTGAGCACTGCAATAAAACCGAAAGTTTCTGCTTTATACTGATGTATAAAATCACCAAAATATGCTTCTTTATGCAATGAACCTTGAATCCCAAATAAAACTAAGTGATAAGGTGAATACATTACCAGAAACAATCATTATGGGTACTGTTAATGAACAAATCCACAAAATCATTCTTCAACATTATTGAACACAGTTGAAAATCTATTACAGTTTACTGTTTCCATCTAATTCCACAGGTATAGAATTTGACGTGGTTAATAGACTTTAACTTGAGGATGTAGACATAATAAACTCCTGGATTATAAATGTCTATGTTCTTTTACAAGACTACAAGTTCTAGTTTAAATGGATTGGCTTAGCTTGCTCTACTCTGGAGCCAAAAAGTTGGAGAATATTAACTTAGAGGATCACAATCTGTATGCGTATAAGATTAAGAAAAGATTTTGTGAATGGAAGATGAGAATATATCTGCATACTAAAAGAAAGAAAAGTCAATGATAATAAATATCATATTAGACAATCTTTCCAGAACCGTGACTTTTGCTCCTTTCTCTTTTGCTCCAATCTCTTCCTTCTGTTTTGAGCCCTTTTTGTGTTTCTCTTACCATTGGTTCTCTTGGGTTTCATCTCTAGCCTACCCCAACTTGCTTGGGACTAAAAGGCTATGTTGTTGTTGTTGTTGTATTAGACAATCTTACTTCAGACATTCAATTTAACTAAGAAGAAAAAACCATAGAGCGCCAAGTTTAACTTTTGTTAGTCGCTTCTTGAATTAGTTATTCAAGTGCAAAGCACACAATAGCTCAATCACCCATGTACCAATTCTATTGGGAAAATGCTCATATTTGCGTGATTAAAGAGAAAAGCATTCATCAGGAAACTAATTACCCAACAAAAAAATGTTGAAAAATATGTTGATTGTTGAGAAGATATAAAGCTTCTCTAACTTAAGTTATATTCTGGACTGAACTGTGATACTGTTACTTGCATATAAGGGAATAATACATTAAAAATTAAAGACAAACCCCTTTGAACACACATATCAAAAGAATTAACAATATCTGAATGATAAGTTATAACTAGCTATCGTATGATGAGAAAAGCCTCACCTCAATGTTATATTCACATCATACGAGAAATACAAACCCGGAGTCTTTTCTGCAACACTAAGCAAGCGAGAAAATTCACTCTCCATTTTTTTCTGCTCAAAAAAGGTTAAAAGGCATTGGAAACGATGTACAATCTCCAAGCAAGAAATGGAGAAAGTGGCAAATAGCACACCTGTTCTTCTGGAGAATTCTTAACAGAGTGATCACAAGGAAGAACCTTCATTGAGACAACTTTAAAAATGGGATAACCCAGATAAGATCCAACGCATTCACGTTCAGTTATCACAAATAAGTATGTTCCTGTAATGCAAATAATCTGTGTCAAATTCATGGAATATGCAGACATTTAGGACTTATAGAAGTCAATTTAAACATAACTATTCATCGTATATAACAATTCCTTTCTCTTCATGATCGCCAGAATTGGTGGTACAGTTTTTTCTTCTTTTTTTCCCCAGAAAGTGAGTAGATAGAATAATTCAGAATCAATTACTCATTAGAAGTAGTCTAATGTATTTTTGGTTCAAGCTTTAACAACAGAGTTATTAAGTCAACCGAATCAATACTCTTCATTCAATAATGTCTTAGAACACATCTGACTGTCAACTATCCGTTTCTTAATGGGAATAGGAAGGATGTTAGAAGTAATACTCTCACCTCACACTAAGAAGCTAAGTATAGTCTATGAAGTTTCTGAAGTAACATGTTACAACTTTATTATTTACTAAATCAATTAGTCTCCAATTCAAATGATGGCATTCTTGATCATCATGTTCTATTTCTCAGTTCAGATATCTTAAGACAGTTTAGTCTCCTCAATTTAATATCTCAGAAGAAAAGATACAGAACTCCTGAAATCACAGCAAGCTCTGACAGTATGTTATTTCGACAAACACATCCCTCTCAAACTCTATCTAATCCACTATCTATTCTCACTGCCACCGAAAGAACTTATTACAGTGCAAGCATGGAGATGCAACTAACCTAAATTTGCAATATATGTGAATAAAATAGTTGATTTAACAATCAATGAAGTAGCAAGTCCAACAGCTCCATGGAAACAAGTCAGATGCAGTTAGTACTGTAAGGGTGAAGTGGTGCTTACTGAAGTTACACCAAAGAGAAATTTCTCTTTAAAGTTATACAAATGATAAAATGATATTCACCCCCTAAGTATAATACCTATTACCGACTAAATAATTTGTCTTATAATCCCAAAGACCACATTCACAACACAAACATGCCACACTAAGAAATGGTTCGTGATACCAAAACTCAAGTAAAACAGAGTAACTATACGCAGGCAACATGTAATTTAATTGATTCTACTAGATTCAATACAGGAGATAGGAAAGCAAGAAAACATCAGTCCCAAGGAAGTAATTTCCAATAAACCATCCACATGAACTAACAAATTAATAGAACTTGCCTGCCAAAAGCTTGAGCATTCCTACCACACCATAGATTGTCTGAATTTTAAAAACACGGAGCGTCTTGACCTGGGGTATGTCATCTGTACAACATGAGAAACATCAATGATAGTCATAACAATAATAACAACAACAAACTTATAAGCCCAACCATATGATAACATGTGTTGAGAACTAGAGAATCTTCTTGAAATAATTAGGGACCTACACCACTTTTTTAACAAAAATAATAACAACATACTTATAAGCCCAACCATATGATAACATGTGTTGAGAACTTGAGATTCTTCTTGAAATTATTAGGGACCTACAGTACTGTTTTAACGCTTCCATCAAGGATATATGATCAAATAGAAAGTTGTGTGATCCATAATCTATGTGAGTTCAAAAGACCAAGGAACCGGTAATATAAAAATCGAACAAATGGTGTATTTTTTTTTCACTTTTCTGCATCACTTCGCTTAAATTTGATACGCATAACTAGACAATTTTATATGGAGATCATGATTTTTATAAAAATCTGGAAATCCGTCTGAAAATAGCTACATACAAGGGTAAACAAGAAACCGCACCACACGTGGGGATTAAGAAATCACAGCAGAGAAGTGACGAGTAGAAATGAAACACATTACCAACAATACTCGTGGAGCCATCGAGTCGGCTGATCGCCAGAGGGGAGGCTGAGGAGCCGTCAGTGGGCTCCACCACATACTGATCCGGGAACTCCCACAAACGCATCTTGTTATGCAGCTTCTGGGAAGGATCGGCCTTGTCCATCATCATAGGTATTTGAAGCTGCAAACAGAAACGAATCGAAACGAACTATGAACGATCCGATTCAAAAGAAGGTCAAGAAATGAAAGAAATCGTCCGCACAGACTTACACAGAGTAGCAGAAAAACGAATCGAATGGGGAAAAACCCGACGAAATTCACAATCGGAAAATTTAGAGAAGTGTGGATCGGTCAAATGAGGAGCACTTTGGGATGAAGAGTGTTATTTGGTTTTGAACGGACACACTTAAAACGGAATTAACTGAAATGCCGCATTATTTGCTTGCCCTCTCCTCTCCATGGCCGATTCCTAAAATGTGATGTGCAGTGAACCACACTTTCTGTTTTAATGGCTGTGTTTGTATTAATATTTGAAACGAACATTAGGTTATTCTTAGACAAGGAATAAATGTTAGGAGCATTTGTAAAATTTACTCATTTAAAAAAAAATAAAAATAAAAAATAAAATAAAAATAAATTACAATGATTAGGCCGATTGGATACATAGGGTGGAACTGTGTATAAGATCATTACAAACTAAATTGTGTCGTCCAAAGAAAAAAAAAGTGAAAAAAATATTTTTAGCAAAAATGAAATAAATCGGATAATATTAGTACAATCAAAATAAAAATATAATAATTAAAATAAATGTGATATAAAAATAACAAAATATTTATTTATAATATTAGTAATTATAAATGTAGGAATTGATGAATAGCATTTTTTATCAAAAAAAATATAATAATAATTAATTTTTATTTTTCAATTGAATTGCATAGGTAAAAGTGCGATTAAATGTATAATATTTTTTTAAATATATATATATNAATTGATTTTTTTTTTTTAGGGGTTGGATTTTATACCCGAGATCCGGAGAACCGAACCGAAGATAACCGGTTCGTTTGTTATTTGAAAAAATATTATTTTTTTCGATTTCGGTTAATTTTTTACACGTTTCGGTTTCGGTTTCCGATTTCTTTCCAAGTGTATGTGTATTAACCGAATAACCGACTGTATATGTGAAATATGCATATTTTATATGTTTATATGTATGAATCGGTTCCAGTTCTTGATATGTAATATTCGATTCCTCATTTTTGCATTTCGGTTCTCGGTTTTTCATGATACTTTTAGTCCGTGAGTTGCAATTTTTAGATCGAAAACTCAAAACTGGTTATTGTCGGTTATTTTTTATTATTCGATTACTCAAATAACCGAAAAAATCGAACCACTATAAACCAGTTCGGTTCTTTTCCAGTTCCTGTAAATATTTATGTGTTAACCGAACCGGTTTTTTTGGTTCGGTTGCGGTTCTGGTTCCTGAAAAATATGTTAATAACCGGATCGGTCCCAGGCCTTTTTTTTTTTCAATTCTCCAATAAGAAAAAAAAATTATAGATTTACCTAACTTTTTCTATTATTTTTTCTCTTCTTAATCCTTTTAATATATTTTTAAATTAAAAATCAATAATCGCTATTATTTATTATTTTTACGTCACATCAAATTCGGTTATTATATTTTCTTATTAAATTTAAACATATTTTTAAATAATTTTTTTATAGAATCTTTTCCAAATACCTTGTTCAAGAGAAAGAGTTATTAAAACCATACATATTTCAAATGTTATATTTTTATTTATGTTATTTAAAGTATAATATAAATAGCAGTCTTACAACTTTGTATACATTGAATTTTTTATCCAACATTTTTGTAATCAAAAGTGTGCTTCATGGTTTAAATAATTAACTTATATCAATATTATTTTTTAGTTTGAACTGTTTTAGACTTTAATTTTTTATTTGGTAGTTTGTTCTTTGGTATCGATCATCTTTGTCTTTTGACACTATTGATCCTCATTTTGAATAGATTCATAACCCATTTTCTCTCATTATAATTGTTGATTATAAAAAAGAATAATTTGATTATTGGTGTAATCATGATGCTCTTTTTTAGAAAATAATTTACTAATTGTTAAAGAAACTAATATGAGTCATTCTACCGCCAGATACACCTCGTACATGTCTCGTACATATCTGACAATATGCACTCATTGAAATTATGACATGTGTCCTTTTACTTCCTTAACTTTTTATTTTTAATCCCATTAATTAAACTACTTTCTCTTTCCTTTAATCAGTGAACATGATGGATTGGGTTGATATGATTTTTTATGTTGAATTTAACATGAGTGGCTATAAGAAAACACAACTAAAACAAAAAATACTCCAACAAACCAGATGACAGAGACACACTATTGTTCCATCCTGTATTTCCAGTTTATTTAAGAAAAAAAAAAAAAACACACGACTCGCGAAAAAGAACAGAGCTCTCAAGCTTTCCAGGGTCGTGACTCGCAGAACACTTCGCGACCCGCGACCTCGTGGGTACGTGACTCGCAGAATTGTACAGAAAATCCCAGTCATTCCAACCGTGCTTTCAATTACACGCTCCGTCTCTCCCAAATGGCATGTGAATCGCAGCAGGCACTTTAAGATCCAAATTATGTTTACATGGAGATATTCAAACCAAAACTTGCCCACTATACAAAAACATCTTTACATACAACACCATCTATAAGAAAACTAATAGAAAACATAACTAAAAACAACAAATCTACAAAAGTAGTACCACAAACATCTAACAAAGACGAAAGAAAGTACACTGGAAGCCAAAGTACCAAATACACCACAATTGTCAATAGAAGAACACAATATTGTTTAAAAGCACCAAAAAATGCCACTACTTCTTCTTCTTCGACACAACCTTACCATGAGCAAAAACTACTAATGCCATTTTTTTCTATACAATTCTATTTCCTTATCGGTTGGATTCCGGGGCAAGTCCTCGCCAATCATGCGTTCAACATACATGCAGGCAAAGACACCACAATTATGGAGATATGTTTGAACAAACTGCATTTCACTCGGCATTCTCTGAAGTGTTGAGGCCTCAAACCTGGGCGGAATATCCCTCGCAACAAAATAATCGGGCCGATGAAGTAGTGAGGGAATGAGTCATCAAATAGGGGTCAACAGACGCTCACGGTCATTACAGTCCTCCGATTTTGACTCGTGGCTGAAGGAGTCATAAACCCCGATCTCCCAGTCTAATAATCACACCCGACATACCACTCAATGTTCGACAACATTACATATGACCTGACATACCACACAATGATTGACAATATTACATCGGGAATAAAGAACAAACGAAAAACTTACATCGGGAATTTTGTTATCCATCCACACAAAATTAGGCATTNNNNTTTGAAAGAAAAACTTACATCGGGATTTTTGTGCCAAGGAGATCCCCAACGGATTGCAGTACCATGAACATATTTGACCAAAGCCTTAAATACATTCCAACTCTCATAATCAGTTGTGTCTTGATGGCTCACTGTACATTCATGATCATTAGGATGAAGCACTTTCCACTGATCCTCCAACAATCGCTGAAACATAAATACTAAGATTTAACACGAGCCATTCATGAAAATACAAATAAATTAATCAAAAAATATTATCAATGGAAGGATGAATTACAAATAGAGTGGAATCCTGAATGTCGATCGT
This sequence comes from Striga asiatica, assembly GCA_008636005.1. Classification (NCBI taxonomy): domain Eukaryota; kingdom Viridiplantae; phylum Streptophyta; class Magnoliopsida; order Lamiales; family Orobanchaceae; genus Striga; species Striga asiatica. The sequence continues at coordinate 124,612 of BKCP01005283.1, read as the reverse complement.
TGAAAAAGATACTCCCAGCTACAATTTGACCCCATTTTGCAATCTCCGAGAAATCACCTCCAAAAGAGGATTGATATGCTACAAAAATTATAAATTTAATTAATTTTGAAATAATAGAGTCCAGTATTGAAATTGAATTCTAAGAACAAATACTAACATTAGTTGAAAGCATTTTCCTAGCACCCTCAATGGTGTCAAAATAATCTACTCCCTGAAACCAAGCAGGTACCAATCCGACGTCCAACCTAACAGAAAAAGAAATAAAAAAAATATTCATAGTTAAGAGAATCTCACTTAGAGAAGTGATACGTTCACATATATGATATAAATTAGAAAAACTAATACAATCGGTAAGCTACTTACAAGGGAGGGTTTTTGTTCTTTTTCTAATCATCCACTAATCTTAGTCTCTTTATCTTTCTCCATGTAGTTAATAAAAGGTGAGATACAGCATGCGATTTATGAACTTAACACGCAGGTTTCGACCATCTTTTGCAATCGAGTCAACCTCATCATCCGGGACTCTGGATCCAATTGTGGGCTCTGAAGTCTTATCAGTTGCAATGTCTTTAATCTATCTCCAACATCCTCAAACACAACGGCAGTGCCCTCATTCTCATCTCCAACATCCTCAACCTAGGAAAAATTTTTTAGCATTGTGAAAGAATTAAGATTTCTAACAGATTTTTAAAAATTTTATACAATAAAAGATATTAAAAACTTACAAATTAAGTTTTAAAGATGTAAATATGTAGACGATCAGTATTCTTTTTTTTTAAGACAACAAACTAAGGGTGCGTTGCAGATATTACAAACTTACAAATTTTGTTTGTATGGTCTCTTTCTTGTCTCCATTCTTCTCCCTTCCCCAAAATCATCCTTCATGGTCCCCAATTCCGGGACGGGGGAACGATTCGATAATCATCTCGTCAACCGCCGCATCAACAAACATAGGGAACATCCGAGCAAAAGCCTCCTCAATTTTTTTCGAGACAACCTCTTCGATCTTCGCCTCGTCAACTCCGATAGACGATCCAGTTGCTCTTTCAGATGCAATTGGATGTTGTCTCTCCGGCGGAACATGCGCTCTTCTTTTTGGTGGTGAGAGATGTCCGTCTTCTTCACAAATATGCTCGTCAACAAAATGTGCCTTCTTTGAGGGTCAACACATCGTCTTCAACCCCCGTCCATGGACTCCATGCATTTTGGCCGAAAACCTTTTCACCGACAATGTTTGACAGCTGCTCAGCCACGCACGCATCACGGTGAATGTATTGAACATTAGATGATAAATCCATGTCGATGTTCGCCATATAAGAGGCGTTCTTCTCCTCAGCCGTGAACACTATAGGTGAATATGGAATCTAGCACAAAAAATATAATAAACAATCAATCTTCAAATCTAACTAGAAGGCAATGTTTCCGAATTAAACATTTAGCTCAATAACAAATTGATTTATAATGAAACCAATAATTACCTCAACATTATCGAGTTCATTGACACGACTTACAGATGTCCATCGAGCGCCCCTAGAAAGGTCGTCACCCATCCGTGACATTCCAGAATCCTTTAAAATTTCAGGAAATAGTTCACAAGCTCAGATTTGTGTAGAAGATATAAAATAAACAAAGTTAATAATGAAGTCACATCATTATAATAGTATGAAATAATGAAAAAAAAAATAACATTCACCTGATGTGACATGAGATACCCGCAGATATTAAACTGCACCTCGCCCTCACCAGCCGGCGGTTTAATCCCACTTTCAAGATAATAGTGGAGACGTTGAAAAGCCTATGAACCCTAGGGAAATCTCTCGAATTCCGCTATGTCTTCAACCAATGTCTACAGCCACAGTTGCACCGACATCCTGGAGTCCGGGGACAGAATGAAAAAGAAGACTACCAGTACCAAAGCCACTTTAAGAGCCTCATCCTCCTTAATTATTGAAAAGCATCATCCTCCTCAAATTCTACTTGAACATCAAATCCTTTCCGAGCACAGTCTTACCGTCGAAATATCGACGATAAACTCCATTAACCGGTGGGAGGCACTCATTGGTATCCGGGTCAAAGTCGGAATTGCCGAATCTTAACCCAGTGATCACGCAAAACTCTTCATTTCCAAACTTATGATTGCGGCCACCAATCCGATAATCACGCTCCTTTTCTCGAGGGTTGTCGACCTCTACCTTTCTCCCAAACAGTGTGAAAAGTAATTCCACTATGATAAGCATTGTCGTGGAACTTCAAAAGGTGACCAAAGCAAGAGCGCTCAAACTCTGCCAGACGATTGCAAGATAACCTTTCTTTGATATGGCGCATGAGTTGAGACTTCGTATGGCAGTTAACTTTACCGCTCCAATTACAAGCGCTATCCCACCTCCATTTCCAATTATTACCATGTAATATAATGTTCAAGATAATTAAAATTAATACAAGTACAAAACTAAATATATAATTTAACCAAAAAAATGAAACACTATTGAATTTGGAGCAAAACAAAAAGGGGAGGGGGACAAAATACTAACCTTGGAAATGGAGGTGCCATCGTAATGAATTCTCCAACCAATGTTAGTTTTTTGCCCCCTCCCCTTTTTGTTTTGCTCCAAATTCAATAGTGTTACATTTTTTGGTTAAATTATATATTTAGTTTTGTACTTGTACTAATTTTAATTATCTTGAACATTATATTACATGATAATAATTAGAAATGGAGGTGGGATAGCACCGGTAAAGTGAACTGCCATACAAAGCCTCAACTCATGCGCCATATCAAAGAAATGTTATCTTGCAATCGTCTGACAGAGTTTGAGCGCTCTTGTTTTGGTCACCTTTTGAAGTTCCACGACAATGCTTATCGCAGTGGCAAATTACTTTTAACACTGTTTGGAAGAGAGGTAGAGGTCAACAACTCTCGGGAAGAGGAGCGTTATTATCGGATTGGTGGCCGCAATCATAAGTTTGGAAAGGAAGAGTTTTGCGTGATCACTGGGTTAAGATTCGACAATTTCGAATTTGACCAGAATACCAATGAGTGCATCCCACCGGCTAATGGAGTTTACAGTTGATATTTCGACGGTAAGACTGTGCTCGAAAAGGATATGATGTGCAAGTTTGTTCAATTAGAATTTGAAGAGGATGATGCTTTTCAAGGATTTAAAGAGAATGAGGCTTTTAAAGTGGCTTTCGTACTGGCAGTCTTCTTCATTTTGTCCCCAGACTCCACGATGTCGGTGCCACTGTGGTTGTGGATATTGGTTGAAGACACAGCGGAATTCGGGAGATTTCTCTGGGGTTCATATGCTTTTCAACGTCTTCACCACTATCTAGAAAATGGGATTAAACCGCCGCTGGTAGGGGCAAGGTGCAGTTCAATATCTGCGGGTGACATGTGGTATCTCATGTCACATCAGGTAAATGTTATTTTTTTCATTACTTCATACTATTGTAATGATGCGATTTCATAATTAACTTTGTCTATTTTTATCTTCGGCACAGATCTGGACTTGTGAACAATTTTCTGAAATTTTAAAGGATTCTAGAATGTCACGGATGGTTGACGACCTTCCTAGAGGCGCTAAATGGACATCTGTGAAGATGTCATTCAATCGTGTCAATGAACTCGATAATGCTGAGGTCATTATTAGTTTCAGTATAAATCAATTTGTTATTAAGCTACATGTTTAATTTGTAAACATTGCCTTCTAGCTAGATTTGAAGATTGATTATTTCTTATATTCTTTTGTGCTAGATTCCATATTCACCTATGGTGTTTACGGCTAAGAAGAGGAACGCCTCTTATATGGCGAACATCGACATGGATTTATCATCAAATGTTCAATACATTCAGCGTGATGCGTGGGTGAGCAGCTGTCAAGCATTGTCCGTGAAAAGGTTTTTGTCCAAAATGCATGGACGGGGGTTGAAGACGATGCGCCGACCCTAAAAAAAAGGCACATTCTGTTGACGAGGATATTTGTGAAGAAAATGAACATCTCACACCACCAAAGACAAGGGCATGTTCCGCTGGAGAGACAACATCCAGTTGCATCTGAAAGAGCAATTGGATCCTCTACCGGAGTTGACGAGGCAAAGATCGAAGAGGTTGTCTCGAAAAAAATTGAGAAGGCTTTTGCTCGGATGTTCTCTAGGTTTGTGATTGCGGCCCTATCCCAGAACTGGGGACCATGAATGATGATTTGGGGAAGGGAGAAGAATGGAGGCAAGAAAGAGACCATACCAACAAAACATCTAATTTTATAAGATTGTAATATCTGCAACGCACCCTTATTTTGTTATCCCAAAAAAGAAAAGAATTTTAATTGTCTACACATTTACATCTTTAAAACTTAATTTGCAAGTTTTTAATATTTTTTATTATAAAAATTTTAAAAATCTGTTAGAAATCTTAATTCTTTCACACTGTTCAAAAATTTTCCTAGGTTGAGGATGTTGGAGATGAGAATAAGGGCAGTGTCGTTGTTTTGAGGATGTTGGAGATGAGATTGAGGGCATTGCAACTGATAAGACTCCACAGAGCCCACAATTGCATCCAGAGTCCCGGATGATAATGCTGAGGTTGACCCGATTGCAAAGGGTGGTCGAAACCTGCGTGTTAAGTTCATCAATCGCATGTTTATCTCACCTTTTATTAACTACATGGAGAAAGATAAAGAGACTAGATTAGTGGATGATTACAGTAAATAGAGAAATAAATGGAAAAGGGACAAAAACCCTCCCTTGTAAGTAGCATACCGGTTGTTTTAGTTTTCTAATTTATATCATATATGTGAACTTATCACTTCTCTAAGTGAGATTCTCTTAACTATGAATATTTTTCTTTTATTTCTTTTCTGTTAGGTTGGACGTCGGGCTGGTACCTGCTTGGTTTCAGGGATTAGATTATTTTGACACCATTGAGGGTGCTAGAAAAATGTTTTCAACTTATGTAAGTAATTGTTCTTAGAATTCAATCTCATCATTGGACTTTATTACTTAAAAATTAATTAAATTTATAATTTTTGTAGCATATCAATCCTTTTTTGGAGGTGATTTTTCGGAGATTGGAAAATGAGGTCAAATTGAAGCCGAGAGTATATTTTTCAACGATCAACATTGAGGATTCCACTTTATTTGTAATTCATACATCCATTGGTAATATTTTTGATTAATTTATTTGTATTTTCATGAATGGCTCGTATTAAATCTTAATATTTATGTTTCAGCGATTGTTAGAGGCTCAGTGGAAAGTTCTTCATCCCAATGCTGAATGTACAATGAGCTATCAAGACACAACTGATTATGACAGTTGGAATATACCTAAGGCTTTGGTCAAATATGTTCATGGTACTGCAATCCGTTTGGGATCTCCTTGCCACAAAAATCAAAAAATCCAGATCTAAGTATTTCTTTCAAACAAATGCCTATTTTGTGTGGATGGATAACATAAATTATTTCTGGGACCAGAAATAATTTCTGGATCCTGGTTTTCTGGTTCCAGAAATTATTTCTGGTTCCAGAAACAATATCTAAGACCAATATCTAAGACCAGAAACGATTTCTGGATCTTCAAGTTTTTTGGAACCAGAAATCAATTTCTGAAACTCGGAAATTGGGAACTTTTTTTTTGGAAATATTTATGTGATTCATTTGAATATTGTGTTTTCTTTAAAATTGTTTTTCAAAATTTTTAAAAAACCTGAGTGTACGATATTGACCCATTAAAAAAGCATGATAAATTATACACATACTTTTTAGACTAATATTTTCGAGATACCACCGTAATTTCACAGGAATGTTGCCGGAATTTTGAGAATATGGAGTGAATGATTTTTTTTTTTTTTAAGAAATGGAGAGAATGAAATTGAAT
>BKCP01005283.1:88590-116515 GCA_008636005.1 Striga asiatica | reverse complement strand
AAGAAAAGGTCTTTCAGCAAAATCGAATCATATTCAGTATTTCACCCCCAAAAAAGTTCAACCACAATGCCAGTTAAAACAAAATCCAGCTCCTTGAAGAATTCCAGCCAACAACAACCCAAATAATCACTGTAACTGTCTTAAATTTAATTCAAAATGTGAGAAAGTCCCAAACACGAGCAAACACTCCAATACAACATAAAATAAGAATAATCAGCGAAAAATTCAAGAATTCTAGAAGAAGGGAGAAAATATAGCTGAAACAAAACCAAGAGGAAAGAATTGCTTACGTCACAACCAATTTAGGGCATGCTTTGAACTAGGGCCGGCTGGTGTTTGCAACGAGAGGGAGGCTGCTGCTTCCGAGTCTCTTAAGTTAACTCGGAACTTATTTGATTAGGTTAATTAAGGTAGACTAGTGTATACCCGTCGACATAATCTTAATGTAAATATTCCCCCAAAAAGTTTTCTTTTAGTTCAAAACGATCAGTGCGATGCGCGGGAATAATATTAAATTAAGAATATTATAAATAGATCTCAAGTTAGAGTCACTCCATGACGAAAGTGGAAACTACTATTAATCCTATTAAAAAAGAGGAAGAAAAAAATAATTATAAATTAAAGAGGAGGATAAACAATACTTAATAATTATAAATTATAGATTCGGGGTCAAACAATGTAAAACTATTTTGTATAAGAGAATATAAAAAAATTTGATTACACACCATTTTAAAATTATTATTATACTTTTTTGTATTGTTAACTTATAATATTTGTAAAAATATTAGTAATTAGACCGATGAAAATTAGCTTATTAAAGTAGATAATGGATTTCTAGTAGTAATTATGAATTGGTTTCTATTTTATTTTATTTTTTCAAATCTGTATAGATAAGGGATGAGATCTGTATGCAATGGGATTTTGTAACAGAAGAGATAAGCTAGTGTAGATTTATACTAAAAATAGAAAAAAGAAAAATAAATATTTATTGTCAAACAACGATTTTGATAAACTAAAAAACAGAAAAAAGAGAAATAAATTTTAAACCTTTTTTTTTTTTTGCAAAAGAGAAACAAATTAATGAAGTGATTTTTTTGCCTATTCAGATTTGTCCAACAATTACTATATATAGGATATATTTAATGATTTTGGCGGGAAAATATTTCTATATTTGTAAAAAGGTTATTCTTTTTATATAATGATAGATTAGGTCAATTGGAGATAATTTAGTTTAGGAAAATAGTTAATTGGATTATTTAATTCAATTAGACTAGAATTATAGAAAAAAGTTAGTTGTACAATTATTTTGTACAACATTTTATGGAAAGATGATGTGGCATGATGTAGATAATTGAGATGTAAATAAATGTATGGTTAAGATTTGACTCAATGATTGTGATAACTAGTGTTCTCAACTAATGTTATCAACTATAATTGTATATGTAGCATTTGTCCAAAATTATAAGATTAAAGATAATAACACTACAGTTAAGTAATTTTTATAGCTTCAGAATAAATTCCAAAATTTATATCATTACTTAAGCTTAAATAGATGAAATTGAGCAATATTTTTATTAAGAAAAAGGGGACGTTACAAATTAAATATTTATATAATTTAAATTACGCAAATGTTTAAGCGAGTTTATATAATAATCTATATATATAAATATAACTATTTAAATATGTATTTAAATTATATTGAAAATATTTCTTTTAAATGTAATAAAAAAGTGAACTACCAACGACTTGTTTTGTTAACAATTGTTCCAATTAAATGAAGGTTATTGACTGGTTACCAAATCGTTTTGTCGAAGAGGATAAAAAACAAGTTAAAGGACTCACTAGAAGAATCTTATATCTTATATAAGGCTATACCCAAACCGAAACATAGTTTGTTACTGTAAACAATGGTTGAATTTGATTCGATTGATTTTTCGATCAGTGAGCATGCTTGGATATAAAATTTTTTGGTTTTGATTGGCTTTTTTTGTTTGGGTTAGTTAAATTTAAAAAAGTTGGTATGGTTAGTTGTTAGTGGATAAATTAAAATAATATTTAAAATAAAATGATTAAAATTAATGTGATGTAAAAATAAGAGAGAAGATGTGATGTGATGGTTAGTTAAAATTATGTGAGTTGATGAATAGTGAATTAAGGTTGATGTTGTGTGTAAGAATGATTGATTGATATTATTTAATTATATTGATAAAATTAATGATAATGGAGTCGAGTTAAAGTTGAGTTAAAAAAAATAGTTGAGTTAAAAATGATAGAATTTTTTGGATTGATTTTATATCCAAGCATGCTAACATCCTAGTTATTTCAGAACGTCTGGATGTATATAATATTTAATTCGTTTAAATAATCTACTGGATGAGTCTATCTATGGACTTGGTCATCAAAGTTGGTGAATGCAATGTCCTGTAAATAATCTGACAAAATTTGAGATGCAGCAATATTGATCCTCACCAGAAACTTCATCCCCCAGTCAACATACGAGCAACATATTGGCAAAATGACACTAAACTCCTCCACCAAACGCACCTAAACATTGCCCTTGTTTCAAATTTCCTGACAAAATGTGCAAATACTGCTATTGTTACTTGTCAAAATAATGTTATATGGATTTATGAATCACAATGGTGCAGCATATATTTACATATATATTAACAAAACAACAGACACCAGATCAATTAGATACTACTACCAGTCTTCGATATCATCATCATCATCATCAATGTCATTATCTTTTTCATCCAAACTCATGTAATGACATTCATCTTCATTGATATTAACATCCTTTCTGGCATTATGAGCTTCGGTATTGTCAGATAATCTATTTCCAAGCCAGCTGAGAGCCGGTTTAAACTCGGTCGCGAAAACTGATTGATTGCTTTGTCTTATACCAATATGGCCATCTCCCAGTTGACTTAGAATTTGAAACTGCAACAATCAGCAGACAAGAAATTCAATTTGGACAAAAATTGGGGTTAAATTAAAATAATGATCATAAAATACTAGACATTCCTTTTTTTTTATGGTAAATTAATTCACACAAATGACTTCAGAGATATTTCAAAATAATATCTTGGGATTCAAAATACATTTTATCCACTCATATGGATCTGTTATGGATTTCAATTTTGTTGCATCAGATACCAACTTTCCAAATGGAACTAAACACTTATTATGAAACTTTGGAGCAAATTAGACTTTTAGGTAATTAGATCAAACATCAAGGGACAATCAACACTACAGACACTGGCTGCAACTGGCCATGAATATCATCAATAGAAAAAAGTCACCATTCAGTTTGATAAAAGGTAATGACCACAAGATGTAGATGAGTAGGCCTAGGTCCATGCGTGCACTAATTTTAGTGCTTCATCTAAAGCTAAATCTAAGAGGAAGATTCATGGAATTATTTGGTAAATATGCTGCATCTACCTTAAGTTGTAAAACAAGATTTATCACCAGACTGAAGGATTGACCACAAAACAAGCCATTACAGATATGGCACAAAATTTTCTCAATGAAAAACAAAGACAAGGATATGATATTCATTCACACAAAATGTAAAATTATATTGCCAAAACTAACCTTATTATGCCATAGTGACTGCTCAACCTGCCAGAGGACTGGACGGCGAATAGCATGCCACCTGCAATATCAAAGTGACTGTAGTAAGCATGATAGTCATGCAAACAAACAAAAACCATAAAATCAAACCATACCTAGAAGACAGTGGATCAGAATTCCCAAACAACACTCCTCGCACAGCAACTGAAGCAGCAATAGATTGTTTAACATTCTCAACTTCAAAGTCTCGACATAAAGTTCCACTAGATGGGGCGAGAAGCAAGTCAGTGTCACTTAAATATCTCTCGATTACCCACGCATCCTCAATTGCATCCTCATTCACAAAGTCTAAAACTGTAAAATTGCAAGCGTGTAAGGAAAAGAAAACTGTAGATAGTGTGGCTCTCTAACTTCACTAAAAGCAAGTTACTGATATACAGAGGCAGATAATATCTACAAATTGATAAAACAAGGTATGATGGCCAAAAGTCAAGATGGTAAATGGTGACTCATAAGATCTTTAGGTGCTGTAACATTGCATGTAGCAAATAAACAACCAATTTAAGAACAATATATGCATTGCAGATTCTACCATTTTCATGAATAAAATCTGCCATAGATCTCGCTTGCCCGTGTGCCTGAGATAGCACCAACTCTGGAGCATCCATTTTTAGAGGACGTCTGACGAATTTCTCTTTAAGAGGAAATGCATCTCCATCTGCATTAGAATATGCAAATATCAGTTAAACAGTCGAGTGTCGTCTTTAACATGTTATTACCTCATAGCTGTTTGATCCTTCATTATTTTATAAAACTAGGATAGAAATAAATACGCAGCACGGAATATCGTTTTTGTTGGCATGGCATATTATAAGAACCCAAGTTAACCTCTAGGTAATCTAATGGCCCAAAGTTTGAACACATACTGATAAGTGGTACATTGTCCAACTAGAGAGCATAGCCTAGGTGGGTTTAGTGACATCTATTTAAGCTTTGGGTTTGACTAATGTGTGTCAACTTTTGGTTCTCACAGAATCGAGAAACCTACGTTCAGAATCTAAGCATATCCAAGATTTAAAAACCAGACGCTGTATTTTGGGAACAAAAATAAATGTCAACGACCATATGGTGAACATCGTGTGAATAAACGCTTTTCCTTATTGTTCAAGGGTGACTCCACAAGAACACATTCATGAAGAAAGCAATGTAAATGAAAAGAACATTGCTGCAGCTAATCAACCTATTTGAGAAATTGAAGCCTAAGCTATACAAATGTGGCGTTATCGTTTTAAAAATGGCAAAATTCAGTATCTAGCAACTGAAATTTGAATGGATAATCCTGCAGAAGAGCTATTGTCACCAATTTGGCTGGCAATGGGGTTTACAAGAGTCAATGGAACCTGTATGCAGTTGTATGACATATGGGAGTTCTAAAAAAATTAGAGTCCGCGTAAAAAGTGTTCAGGGATTAAAAGCAGAATTGTTATCTTCCCAAAAAAAACAGTGTTAGGTGGTTGTCACTGGAAATTGATACTTAGTTTCTTTTATTTAATTTGAAAGACTGCAAATCACTCGTCATTACTTAGAAGCAAAATAGCAAAATTCAGACTTGCAGTACATTTCAGACTTGTGAGCCAACAAAGTCCATTTTCTATAAAGCCTGGTTAACAGTTTCAAATGTCTAAAGCACATTTATGCATAAACCAATTTTACCAATATACCTGATGTAACTAAACATTCAGTCTCCCTCTTGTTGTGCAAAAATTTTCCCAATGCATGAAACAAAGATAGAGTAGCATCTTTTCCAAATGGCAGAGAGGCACCATCTTCCAAATGACCACTCCAGCTCCCTTCCTTTTCCTGATAAGCTGGAACCCCCTTTGAAACAGATAAATACTTCCTAGGATGTGGTTTTAGTGAGATGTACTGTAAAGATGTAATTCCATGTCTTATATCTCCTCCACTGGCTTTTGCTATAATATCAATCTGTTCATCACTAGCCTCAAAATTTTCTTCTCTGCATATTCTCTTAAGTACCTTTTTGATGGAATTGACTGTGATAGGATTGAACGACACCTAAAAGATCCATAGACTTCATAATACTTCAGCAAGAAAAATATAAGATTTCTAAAGGACAAGGTAAGAAAGGCCACCTTACAAGCCCCAGCATTTTGTAGAGCTAGCTGGAGTTCTTCTGAGTACCGGCTGTGGCTCTCCGCATATTCAGATCTGTCCGTGTCGTTGATTAATATGGCTGTAGGAAGACGCACTGATTGCACAAGAAGTTGCAAGCACCTCTGAAGTCTTCCATAAGAGACCTTCCCATGTACCACAGGAAGATCATCAATCAAGAGTATGATTGATGATGCGTATAACCTGGTCGAGGATGAGGAAACTAATCCGTATTTCCTGATCCTTTCAACAAAACTTTCAAATTCATCCAATTTTGACATATATCGTATCCCTAGATCACAGCAAAGAGTGTTCAAGAAGAAAGAAAATAGATAGAACTTAGAACAAGGGAAATAAAGAAAAATAAATTCAAAGAAGAAGATACAAACATCAATAGCAATAAAAAAAAGTCCCTTGAGAACCTCCAAATAGATGCAATGAGGGAAAAGAAATAGTACTCAATTTCAAGAAAAGCATATTAAAATATCATAAATCATGTGATGACATAAAACCTGTCAGTTTGATTCTAACTTTTATCGTAGGTTATTGGCACCTATCAAGTGACGCCAAGTATATTTCAAAGCTTTAGAAATAACTATTTTCATGCAAAAGAATTGCGTGACGCTCCTAACTAATCCAAGGAAATTAGAACTTTAGAACACCTCCTTTCTATCTCCAGTCACCTAAAGAGTCAAGTTGCATCTGCTTGTAAGAAGTTTCTATAGTAACAATTTAATTATGAAATCTACATTTTCAATACGAATAACTATTCGCTGTGACTAAAGAGCAAGGCAAAATAAGTCTTACCTACACCAATTTTTCAGTAAATCAATAGAGCATTTGATCTGTGGTTAAGTACACATATAAAGTAATACAGCAAAAGGGAAGTGGGGAAGGAAAGATTAATAGGATAACTGAATTTAACAAACACTAGTGAGGAAGAGAAGATTAAAAGCCAAGCCAACTGCCACGTACGCAATGCCACATACACACACTCAGAGAGAGAGAGATCCCCGACAATAGGATAACTATAGGGGGTGCAAAAGAATAATCTTATCTGCTTCCAGACTAATAAACATTTAAGATACAGAGGGTCCAAGATGCAGTTGGTTTCCCCTTTCACATACTATGCTTGTTTAGGATATGTCAATTTCTCTTCTGTTGTCCCATATTTCCTCTAAATGGAATGACAAAATTATGTGTTGCTTAATCTAACTTGTAAATGATACAAGGTATAATTCCAATTCAATGCACCACATTTGCACTTCTCATTAATAATAAGATATACATATTTTTAACAGCTATGGGTGGCATTCCTGGATATGAATTTATAGTCATAAACAATATTGATACTTAGTACCACTGCTGGATTGGAACTCTATTTTCATCACAACTGCATACCATTATGCCTTGCAGGCTTGCTTAGGGCATGCTTATTTATAGATTTTTTTGGTGTTAATTGGTTTTTTTGGTTAACCATAGTTAATTTTGAAAAAGTTGGTTGAGTTAGGTTGGTTTGAGTGGGAGTTTGAATTTATATTAAAATAATATTTAAAATAAAATGATTAAAGTTGATTTGATGTAAAAGTAGGAGAAAAGTGATTGGAAGTGATAGGTAGTTAAAATTATGTGAGTGGATAAATAGTGAATTAAAGTTGATTTGATTTGTAAGGATGATTGATTCATATTATTTAATTATATTGATAATATTGAGAAAAGTGGGAGGTAAGTTAAAGTTGAGTTAGATTTGAGTTTGGATTGGATTTTTTTGAGAAAAATGTATAAACAAGCAAGTCGTTAGTGGTTACAGTTGAGATATAAAGATAGATACATCTTGAATGAGACAGGCACTTGCAAATCTTAGTCTGTGAGTACCTGAATTAGAATTATGCAGATGCTCTTTCCATATCGTGGGGGTAGGTGTGTTCCATTCATGCACTTCCGCTCCAAGATGGCGTGCAATAGCATAGATTGTTGCCTACAAGATGATATTATCCAATGCATTATTCATGCGCAAATAGAATACTCGCCATGAAAATGTCAACTAACTGAAGGAGACAAATAGATGGTACTATTCCACTATACTCAATCCAGACAAACCCAAAATAAAATCCAGTTCAAAACAATGCATACAGATTTTCCAACCCCAGCTTGCCCAGAGAGAATGATTACATTGCTGTCTGAATTACCCTGCATATAATCCAATACAATAGTTAAAGAGAAAAAATAAATGTTGTTAGTTAACAATCATAAGAATGGACTGTTAATTTTCAGACAGCTGACGGTACAAAATTAAAGAGAGAGAGAGAGAGAAGAAAAAGAAGAAATTAATTAACTAATTAAAATTAAAAAACTAGCATTAGTACACATTTTCTAACGAATAGCACTAGTTAGCCACTCACACATTTCCAAAAGTCACCAACCATTCTTCTACTCGTTCTATAACAGATCAACGAAAACAAACCAAAATCAGAAATAAGAAAAAAAAAAATTACGGATATCCAATGGCACCCAAAGAAAGCGATACTTTTACCGAGTCAAACTCATTATTGTCATCTTGTTAGTTGTTCCTATTGTCACACAAGGTTTGCACTCATAATATGCTTTATACTTTAAGCAGAGCATGAAACCAAATATATTGATCATGTAAAGGAAAAAAAATGGAAAAACAAATAATCATATTTATGATAATATAACTCTCCACATTATAGACACTTACACAAATCAATGTAAGTCCACAAGATAGAAAGAAGATTCTGAATAAGACAATAATTTTTTCTTATCTCCCGGAACTCAAAGATACTCAATTGGTTTGCATGAAATTGAAAATATATTTGTTACAACTGTTGACTTTAAGGTATAATAAAATCCTTGAGGGTATTCCAGGAGAGAACGACGTGATTTTCTTATCACATCTTCTGTTATGAACCAACCAAATATTACCTAGAGTTGATAGGACTGTAGCTTCATCAAATAACAGTATCCAGAAGGATGTGAATAAGCGAGTAACTAAGAAGTATGCTTTAATGGAAATTTTAGAAAGAAGGAAACGAGAAGACATACTGCAGAATTTCTTAGTCTCTCCTCAAACCACATTCTAACTTCTTCAACCTGCAAGCCAAGATCGATCATACACATTTGATAGGCTGGATATCAAATTATAAATATGTCAGTGTGCAGGCGTGTATGTACTCAGAGAAATACCTTCTTCTTATGAACAGCTAGCTCCTCCAAGCAACTAGGCCTATACTTTTCCACCCACCTATCCATGTTACAACTCAAACCTATACGAGAATGAGTTCAATAATAAATCAAAGAAGTAGTGGGATTCAGTGTGCAGAAAGATAAACCAACCTACTGGCTTAAGGACTATAACAAAATGACTGTGGTATTACATAACAACATACATGTCAAATTCAAACACTTCAATGTTTAAATATACAGTGAATCCAACTTGATCGGGATTTCGATGCTTCTCTTTGCTGATTAATAACTTCTGAAGCATGCAACAATTAAAACAACGTGAAGGAGAATTATCAAACAGAAGGGTCATTTGACCAAAACTTATATGATGCATAGATGATCATGACATTGACAAATATTTTATTGACCTGAATTATTCCTCCATAAACTTCACAAAAAGAATCTCAATTTTCACAAGGTATATATCACAAATCATGATGAAATATTTTAATAGCATACCAGCTGTTACCTTGAACTGCGTAAGTCCTTGATCAAATTCTTCACAAATACGTCTGACCTGCACTCAGCAATAAGGTGTCAATAAATGACATCTGGCTTTGCAATTTGGTTGTGAATTGCTACTTTAGAAGTTTTTACAATCTTTTGTGTTATTTCCTGATTCACACCATCTACAAGATGTAAATAAACAAATCAAAACACAGTCTGATTACTCTATGGAATATGGATTCATTCAAACCCATTAATTCCCGCATCATATTATATCATTAGTTTGACAAAGAAGCGAAGTTATTCCATCTCCTATGCTTTGGATAAATGGCATGCCAACCCCTCTTGCCACTCAAAGTGACCTGTTTCACAATCTTCAACTTTCAAATTATTGCTTTGACCTATGATAAGAGCAGTCAGATCTCGCAAGTCACTGTCAGCTAATCTAATACATAATTAAAATCAGAGTGTCTCTGAGAAGAGAAACATGCATTAGGTTTGAGGTGGTTGATCATATTTGGAACAAAACATTCTAGGAGAACGAAACAGCTCACAGGAATGGTGTATCCTATAACACCAATTGCATGAATTGCATATCCTATAACTACTTAGTCCGAATCGGCTGTGCTTCGGCATATCTGCCTCTTGGGAAGATGTCAGAACTGCTTAAGGCGGTACTTACTGTGATCTAAAGCACAGTGAAAACACTTTCGAACAAGCGGATCTGACTTAGGAAGTAAGTGTTTCTTTGAAAGCAGCAAGGAGTGATTGGCAAAAGAAACCTCTTTATATTGGTTAAGTATTTGCTTGTGCGATTTGCAGGTAAGATAGTTTTGAGAAGCAGCAAGGACCTTACATTAACAAAACTGGTCAGGAGGGCGATTGGGGCAAAGACATGAGGGTCGTTATATATGAATTCCATTAGCTTAACATCTGATGATACTAAATATAGAATATATCCAATAACACAAATTATAGTTTAACCATGTTACACTTCTCGAGACTGTGAAGTGTCAAGTGTGAACATGTTCAATGTGCTCTCCAGAGGGGGATTGTCCAATAATCGGTATTACTTCCAGAAGGGTTCCCTTATAACATGATTGTTGTCTGTTCGGACAATTTTGGAAAACCAAGGAAAGGAAGATGCTGACAGAAAAACCCAGGAGTCATATAACTCGATCATAATCGAAGTAGTGTGAGCTTTCTCATATGAAACCCTATGAAAACTCGAAAAAATAAAAAAACCATGAACAATAACATCACAACTTTTCAGTAACACCGTACCAATTTAAGCTAAACTTTAAGTCATAAAATCCCCCATTAATCCTCCAGTATCACACTGAGCCCACCAAACAACGAATCCATTGACCGGCTCAAATAAACACATTTTCAGTAAACATGTGACAAATAATCGAAATGCACCTCATCAAATCCACTAGAACGAGACTGTGGGAAAGGCCGCGGGCAAGAGCTCGCAGACGGAACCTTCTTAGCTCTTTTAGTGTTCTTCCTGTTTGGAGCTGATTCTGAAAAACGGTAACCTGCTTCCAGGGAGAAATCTGCATCGTTGTTGTCATCGTCATCGGAGGTCGAGATGACAATGGCCTGGTTCCTTTTGGCCTTCCCCATCAGCAAGACAATTTTTCTGGAGGTTATGTGGAGAAATCGAAATGCTCTAGGAATTTGAAACCCTTTGTAGATTTTAAGCGGGTTTAATTGATTAGAGCGGTTTCACTTATCCTTTTAGGCTTCGTTTGTTTACGTTTGTTTCCTGATGTAGGATAACCCCCTCTATCCTATAGCCCTTGTTTGTTTGGTGGGATAAGTCAGGATATCCTAGCTTATCCTTCAGTTATTCCACGTTTGTTACGAAAGATTCAAGCCCGGTATTAAGGCAAGGCTCGGGATAAAAAAGCAATTAATCCCATGAAAATGGGATAGATCCATCTTGAATTTTTGGTGGGATTGAACTTATCCTGAAAAGTAAAATGTCAGATGTGCCCTTATTTTTTTGATTTTCGGACTATTTTAACCTTCCTAACTCCACTAATTACATCATTACCACTATAAAAAGGAACTTTTGGTCAGAAAGGAATTCAGGAAATAGTCGTGCGAGTGGTAGCAACAAAATTAAAAATCGTTCGTCCGTCACGCTTGATTTTCAGAGGGATTATTCACTTTTCCTGGCAAATTCGACGCCGCGTCTTCACGCTCAAGATAAGAGCTAGCGAAATTATCCCGCCACAGGGCCGAGACTTGGAGCTGAGATTTTTACTCCTGCGAGATTCGTGTGGTTCACATTCATGGCGGGGACGACATTTCAGACATATTTATGAGGAATTTGACCTCGTCCGATCTGATGGCGCTGGCGGAGTAGACGACTGTGCGATCCGAGGTGGATGAAGGCGCTGACGACGGTGAGAGGCGAGGACCGACGGCGGGTGGCATGGTCCGACGGGTGTGTGAGAGAAGTGTGTACTATGTGTGTGTGTGTGTGCATGTGTCTGTGTGTGAGAGAGAGAGGGGGTGGGGTGGGGTGGGCGGTTTCGCTAGTGGGTATGGTGTGTTGGTGTTGAGAGGGGTCCACCTCTTTGGGTGTGGAAAATTACAACAATGCCCTTAATGAAAGTATAATTTTTGTTTTTTTTAGCCGTTAGATCATCTGATCTAATGACTATGATGTATTCTTAGTTCTTTCACTGAACATCATTCTTACTTGAGCATGACCATTTATTTACATATATACTGTATAGTATAAAAAATAATTAATTTGATATAAAATAAGAACATATAAAACTCATTATTTTTTAAAAATATTTATAAATTAATTTTGTATTTTATAATTTTAAAAGTATTTAGGATATATAGTACATTCAACTTTTAATCACCATGCGCGCAACAGTGAATTTACGGGACTGGAAGTGATGCGATTGACCATGGCTTATGCCCGAACGGTAGAAGCATTTCGAAAGGTGGGCGCTAATATTCACGTTACGCGTCTGATTCGGTGGACCCCTCCTGACACGGGGTTGATCAAAGTGAATACAGACGGTGCTTTCCAGAACACCACGGGCCTGAGTAGTGCTGGCGGTCTCATTCGTGATGAGACGGGCAAATGGATCGAGGGATTCTTTATGAATATTGGCCTCAGCTCTATCACAAGTGCTGAACTTTGGGGCATGTATCAAGGACTCCAGATGGCATGGGATAGGGGTTATCGCCAAGTGATTGCAGAAGTTGATAGCCAATGTGTTACGACAATGGTCTTTGGTCCAGGAGGCAGTTATGGAGTTCATGAAGCTTTGGTCCATGCCATTCATAGTTTGGTCCACAAGGAGTGGCGCGTTAAGGTCCAACACGTGCATCAAGAAGCAAATTTTACGGCTGACTATATGGCAAACTTGGCATCTTCCTCCTCACTGGGCCTGCAGCATATCCATTCGCCCCTTATGGGTCTCCAAGCATGGCTTGATCATGATATCATCGGGGTATCTCATCCCCGACGAGTTCTAGCATAATTGTTAGTGTTATATACTGAAAGCTTGGCTTTGCATGTTATTACACATTTACCCTTTATGAATGAGAATCATGTTAGATTAAACAAGTTCTACGTTCTGTTGTTCTGCACTTAGATAGGGTGGGTCGTCATCGGGCGAACCGAAGATCACTCTGTCAGTCACTTGCGAACAAGAATAGTTGTTCACAACCTAGATGGACATGAACACCCCATCCGAACGGTTGTAGTGTCAACTGTACAGTTTGTCTTGACTGATTAGTTGCACTAGTACATTTATGTATTGAACAGGATCCCAGAGAGGAGAAGTTCATTTTATACTGATCGTCGTAAATGAACTAGGCCTCGGTTAATTACTGCGTTCTCTTAACCCGTAAGATATTAAACAGGCAGATATATATAATATATATTACTTTGATTCACATGGGTGAGGTTCAGTTCGCTGGATTAATATTCCTACTGTTTTGGGTAATATTATTATATATAGGATGTGCTGTTAGGATATTTACGGTCACCATGTGCGTTAGTTTGATGATGTCCCCGGAGTGAGTTCATGAAGGATTGTTATGCTAAACCCTGCAGGTGGATTAAATTCCGGCATAATAAGAATGTGATGAACGAGCGCTAGCTTCGGTGAAATAATAATAAATTAATTAATTCTTGATTGTCAGTAATCGAATTAATTAATGGACATTATATCTTAAACGTGGGGAGGTAAATCGAGTAATTATTATTG
Organism: Striga asiatica; assembly: GCA_008636005.1. NCBI lineage: Eukaryota > Viridiplantae > Streptophyta > Magnoliopsida > Lamiales > Orobanchaceae > Striga > Striga asiatica. Next base: position 102,824 of record BKCP01005283.1, on the reverse strand, counting down.
GAGTCTCAAATGTAATTTGGGCTAGGGAAAGGGAGTGCAATAATATAATGTTGGTGGCCCATTAATATTATTTAATTAATTAGAGGAGTGGGTTTGGCCCACAGTTAGTCTAATTAATTAAGGAGCCCTTTTCCTAATCTCCTTAGGGTCCCTACTGTAGCTCTATATATACATCATTAAGCTCATGAGAAGAGAATAGAAGTCTCATTCTCACGTGAAACACGTCTCTCTCTCTAGATCTCATTCGAGCTTTATCTTCTTCTTGTTGCTCCACTGGTACAAGTTGAAGAAGGGTGTATTGAGTAATACAGTAGAAGATCTGTAGGTAAACCGAGACGAAATTGATTTTGACCTACAGAACTAACCGGAAGTCCGATTGAGACGTACAGTATACCCAGACGACCGTCTCGACGAGAGCTTTCCATCGCCGCCGACGTCGCCGGAATCCGACGCCGCACGCGCCCTCACGCGCCGCCGGAAGGTGTCTGGCAGCAAAATTTCGTTTTGATCTGTTTGCATCCGTTTGATCCAGTTTTGATCTGATCTTGTTCGTGCAACCCAAGACGCGTGTTGCGGTCAATCAATTGCGGTCAACCGTTCGTGGTCAACCAGATCTACATAAATTTTAAGCCGTAAGTTCTCTACGTCAAACCTTTAGATCCGCTGCGCATAGGTTTACGTTTGCTATTGAATTCGTGATTTGTACATAACGAGATCCTCACAGATCCCAACAAGTGGTATCAGAGCACTTGGTTAATTCGTTTTGTACAAAGTTCGAATTTTTACGGCTTTATTTGACAAGATGTGTTCAAACGCAGCCATATATTGGATTATATTTGCATAACTCGGTTTTGCAGGAAAATAGTTAATCCACTATTATGGCCGATTATGTGTTTGATGAATGTTGTTGAATGTGATGTATGGTTTTAAATTTGTTTTTAAAGCCTCGGGCATGTCGAGGAATTTATGGATGAATGTTTGTAATAATTATTCGCCCGGGGGTTGACCGGATAGATTTAATTATTTGTTTAGAAAACATGTACATCCATTCGTTGGATCTAGGATCGAATTATGTAATTTTGTAAATTATATTTTTCGTGTTGTGATCGTGTGTTGATAACCGGGAGATCACAAGAGATCAACGAGCCTCGAAGAATAAAAAAAAAAAAAAAAAGGAAACGGCGCGTTTTTCCGACCACTGGCGGCGGCGGCCAGGCGGCAGTCGGCGGTTGGCTGCAGGAGGTGGAGAGGTTTTGCCTTCTTGTCCAAGCAGTACAAGATCAACCAGGATTCTACTGCTTAAAGGAGTTCCAGTTGAACAGGGAAAAGAACTGTCACAGTTTCCTTGTTTAAGGAGACTCAATATTTAATGGCCATAATAGTGGATTTATTTATTTATTTAATTAAATTTATTATGCCATTAAATTATTATTTATGCATGTTAATTAATTATGTTCTTGCATGGGATTAATTTAGTATTGCTAGATTAATTATGCATGTTAATTAATTATGTAATGCATAGAATTAATTTAGAATTGTGTCAATAAATTATGCATGTAATTAATTATTGCACTGGCATGGATTAATTTAGAATTGCATAAATTATTGAACATGTTAATTAATTATTGCATTGACATAGATTAATTTAGAATTGCATGAATTAATATGCATGTTAATTAATTATTGCATTAACATAGATTAATTTGGAATTGTATAAATAGTTAAAAATCCTCATTAAATTATACTAAGTTTGAGAAGGGATTTTAAATTAAAGTTAATTGTAAAATTCCTAAGGCCTCCATTTCTAATTTGTCGGTAAATCAATTAATTGCGGTTATGGGCTCCCCCTCGGGTGACATTGCTAAAATTAATTGTAGGAAATTACCAGGACAAATTTCTAAAAGTAGACGGTTAGAGGAAATCTTATGAGAGCGTACGGGCTTCCCCTCGGATGACGTATAATCAAATTTGACGACCTTAGGACCGAGAAATGGGATTCACTTAGAATGCGATTAAATTTATTAACCCCCCTCGGGGTCCCTGAATTCTATTGCATGGCCAAATGGAGACCGACTATTAATTTCGTTCGTCATGAATTTGGTTTTGACTTATGGAAATTAATGGGCCTTAGAAAAGCCCTTCTCTTACAAAATGCGAGTTTGTAGGGCGACCCTCGTAGCATGCATTCTCACAAGGTGTAATAGATGTCGGTGGATTTAAGTTAATGTTGTTTTGAGGATATCAATATTAACAGTTAAATTCAAAAGTGTTTAATCTGTAAAATTTATTTGCATGATTCTCAGGATATTCATCATGTCGTTCAATCCGTTGTCTGTCATTCTAAAAGAAAATCAGCTTACTGGTCCTAATTACATTGATTGGAAGAGGAACTTAGACATAGTGTTGACTGCTGAGGGTTATAAGTTTGCTATCACTGATGCTTGCCCGGCGGTGCCGGCGGCTGATGCTCCTGAGCAGGAGAAAGAGGAGTATGCTCGGTGGAAGAAGGCTGATGAGATGGCGAAGTGTTACATTCTGGCTTCTATGTCGAATGTTCTTCAACATCAGCATCAGTCTAAGGACACTGCAGCAGATATACTTCTCAATCTCAGGGATCTGTTCGGACATCAGTCTAGGGCTGCTAGGCAAGAGGCTTTGAGTGCTCTGATGAGTACGCGCATGGCCGAGGGCACACCCGTAAGGGAGCACGCCCTCAGGGTTATGGCGCAGCTCAATGAGCTTGAGGTTATGGGAGGTTATATTGACGGGGAAACCCAGGTTGATATTATGCTCCAATCTCTGCCGAAGAGCTTTGATCAGTTCCGGTTGAACTACAACATGCACAAGATGCATATGGCTCTTCCAGAACTGCTTGCAGAGCTTCAGTCGGCGGAGGCCTTATTCACTCAAGCACCTCAGGTGCTAGTCGCCGAGCAGGCTGGACCTTCCAGGCCTCACAAGGGCAGGAAGAGAAAGAAGTCTGCAGGAAAGGCGAAGGCACAGGATGCTCCGGTTTACCCACGACCGACCCCTCAGGCTGTGGCAAAGAAACCGAAAGGAAGATGCCACAAGTGCAATAAGTCAGGACACTGGAAGGTCGATTGCCCTCTCCTCAAGAAAGGTAACTCTCTCGTTAATGTCGTAGAAACATGTTTAGCGGTTGTATCTACCAGAACCTGGTGTGTAGATACTGGAGCCACTGATCATGTCTGCAATTCTTTGCAGGGGTTCCAGGAAACCAAGCGACTTAGGGAGGGAGAGATCACCGTCTACATGGGCAATGCTACGAAAGTGGCGGCTGTTGCAGTGGGAGACGTTACTTTATCGTTCGATAGTAGTAGTTTGGTTTTGAGAAATTGCCTTTATGTTCCTAGTTTTAGAAAGAACCTTGTTTCAGTTTCTAAACTCGTTATGGATGGTTTTTCAGTTTCGTTTGATGACATGGTTATTATTCGTTTTGAAAATCGTTTCATATGTTGTGGTTCATTAGTTGGCAATTTATATGTTCTCAAACCGAACTCTCCCACAGTGCAACATAATGAATTGAATAATGTCATAACTACATCTAATAAGAGGAAGGAGTCTTCGCAGATGAATCAAGCATATCTGTGGCACCTTAGACTTGGACACATCAACCTTAGGAGGATTCAAAAGTTAGTGGCCAGTGGACATCTCGGTCCATTGGAAGAGCACTATCCAACTTGCGAATCATGCCTGGAAGGTAAGATGGCCAAGAGGCCGTTTACGGCAAAGGGGTATAGGAGCCAAGAAGTGCTAGGATTGATTCATTCTGATTTGTGTGGTCCTATGTCGATCCAGGCTAGAGGAGGTTTCGAGTACTATGTGTCTTTCATAGATGATTACTCGAGATTTGGGTACGTTTATCTGTTGCACCGCAAGTCCGAATGCTTTGAGAAATTCAAGGAGTATCGGGCAGTTGTGGAGAAGCTTCATGGTAAATGTATCAAGTCACTTCGTTCTGATCGAGGTGGCGAATACCTTTTTGGAGAGTTCAGGACATACTTATCGGAAGCTGGGATTGAATCCCAACTGACTGCACCCGGCACGCCCCAGCAGAATGGGGTTGCAGAGCGAAGAAATAGGACTCTTATGGAGATGGTTAGGTCTATGATGAGTTATTCGAGGTTACCAGATTCGTTCTGGGGTTTGGCATTGGAAACGGCATCGTATATTCTGAACATGGTTCCATCGAAGTCAGTTGACACTACCCCTTATGAGATGTGGAAAGGGCGCAAGCCCAGTTTCTCACAGTTTCGAGTTTGGGGTAGTCCTGCACACGTGTTAGTGCAGGAACCTGGCAAGTTGGAGAAACGTTCGGAAGCACGAGTTTTCGTAGGCTATCCCAAGGGAACGAAAGGTGGATTATTTTATAGTCCCGAGGATCAGAAGGTGATCGTTTCGACGAACGCTAGATTCTTGGAAGAAGACTATATTATGAATCATAAGCCCGCGAGTAGACTAGTCTTAGAGGAGTTAAGGGGTGAAATCGATGGTTCCCCACCGAGTGCGCAAGTAGATACATCACATAATACTGCAACACGACACACTGAGAGTGTACCAGTGCAGACAGTGCCTCGTCGCAGTGGGAGGGTTTCTCATTTACCCGACCGATGGATAGGTCTTGGAGAGTCGTCAGACTCAGTTCCAGGAGGCCTAGAATCGGACCCAAGAACTTACGATGAGGCACTCCAAGATAAAGATGCAGATTCATGGAATGTTGCAATGAAAGCTGAAATGGGGTCAATGGACTCCAATCAGGTCTGGGATCTTGTAGAACTACCCGATGGGGTACGACCCATTGGATGTAAGTGGATCTATAAGAGAAAGAGAGGATTGGATGGGAAGGTGCAAACCTTTAAAGCTAGGCTTGTTGCGAAAGGTTATACCCAGATCGAGGGTATTGATTATGATGAGACCTTTTCGCCAGTAGCTATGCTTAAGTCCATTCGGATTCTCTTGGCTGTAGCCGCTCATATGGACTATGAGGTCTGGCAGATGGATGTCAAGACAGCTTTCCTTAATGGGAACCTGCAAGAAGACATCTATATGCAGCAACCAGAGGGATTCATTGCTGAAGGTCGTGAGCATCTAGTGTGTAAGCTTAATCGGTCTATTTATGGACTGAAGCAAGCTTCGAGATCTTGGAACATCCGTTTTGATGAGGTGATCCAGTCGTACGGGTTCACTCAATGTCCGGATGAGCATTGTGTTTACAAGAAAATCAGTGGGAGCGTGGTGGTGTTTCTTGTGCTTTACGTAGATGACATACTGCTTATTGGAAACAGTAAGAAGGAGTTATCAGACGTAAAGGTGTGGTTGTCTAAGCAGTTTGATATGAAGGACTTAGGTGAAGCAGGACACATTCTTGGTATTAGGCTCATTAGAGATCGTAAGAAGAGAATGTTGTGCTTATCCCAGTCTTCATACATAGATACTGTCTTGGCCAGATTCAGCATGCAGGATTCCAAGAAAGGTATGTTACCTTTCAGACATGGAATACCTCTATCTAAGGAGATGTCTCCTAAGACGTCTAAGGAGATAGAGGAGATGAAGACAGTTCCTTATGCTTCGGCAGTAGGAAGTCTCATGTATGCAATGCTATGCACAAGGCCGGATATTAGCTACGCCGTTGGCATGGTAGCTAGATATCAAAGTAATCCAGGACGGGAACATTGGTCTGCGGTGAAGCATATACTCAAGTACCTGAGAAGGACTAAGGAGTACATGTTAGTTTACCGTGCAGGCAGCTTGTTACCTCTGGGTTACAGTGATTCCGATTTCCAGTCAGATAAGGATGAAAGTAAGTCAACCTCAGGTTATGTGTTTACCTTGGGAAGTGGAGCCATTTCATGGAGGAGTGCTAAGCAGAAATGCGTGGCAGACTCCACCATGGAAGCCGAGTACATAGCAGCCTCAGAGGCAGCGAAAGAGGCAGTTTGGCTCAGGAACTTCTTAGTGGACTTAGAGGTTATACCGAGTTTGCCACGTGGTATCACCGTGTACTGTGATAACAGTGGAGCAGTAGCGAACTCAAAAGAACCTCGAGCCCACAGGGCAAGCAAACACATAGAGCGCAAATACCATTTGATTCGGGATATCGTTGGTAGAGGAGACGTTGATGTTGCTAAGATTGCATCAGAGGATGCATGGCAATAGGATCGACATAGGTCTTTTAGAATAACGGATTGATAGGACTATACTGTAAAAGCGAAAGCTTTAAGTATAAGTGGGAGATTGTTAGTGTTATATACTGAAAGCTTGGCTTTGCATGTTATTACACATTTACCCTTTATGAATGAGAATCATGTTAGATTAAACAAGTTCTACGTTCTGTTGTTCTGCACTTAGATAGGGTGGGTCGTCATCGGGCGAACCGAAGATCACTCTATCAGTCACTTGCGAACAAGAATAGTTGTTCACAACCTAGATGGACATGAACACCCCATCCGAACGGTTGTAGTGTCAACTGTACAGTTTGTCTTGACTGATTAGTTGCACTAGTACATTTATGTATTGAACAGGATCCCAGAGAGGAGAAGTTCATTTTATACTGATCGTCGTAAATGAACTAGGCCTCGGTTAATTACTGCGTTCTCTTAACCCGTAAGATATTAAACAGGCAGATATATATAATATATATTACTTTGATTCACATGGGTGAGGTTCAGTTCGCTGGATTAATATTCCTACTGTTTTGGGTAATATTATTATATATAGGATGTGCTGTTAGGATATTTACGGTCACCATGTGCGTTAGTTTGATGATGTCCCCGGAGTGAGTTCATGAAGGATTGTTATGCTAAACCCTGCAGGTGGATTAAATTCCGGCATAATAAGAATGTGATGAACGAGCGCTAGCTTCGGTGAAATAATAATAAATTAATTAATTCTTGATTGTCAGTAATCGAATTAATTAATGGACATTATATCTTAAACGTGGGGAGGTAAATCGAGTAATTATTATTGGAGTCTCAAATGTAATTTGGGCTAGGGAAAGGGAGTGCAATAATATAATGTTGGTGGCCCATTAATATTATTTAATTAATTAGAGGAGTGGGTTTGGCCCACAGTTAGTCTAATTAATTAAGGAGCCCTTTTCCTAATCTCCTTAGGGTCCCTACTGTAGCTCTATATATACATCATTAAGCTCATGAGAAGAGAATCCCAATCCTATTCACACGTGAATAACGCCGCCCATCTCTCTCTCTCTAGATCTCATTCGAGCTTTATCTTCTTCTTGTTGCTCCACTGGTACAAGTTGAAGAAGGGTGTATTGAGTAATACAGTAGAAGATCTGTAGGTAAACCGAGACGAAATAGATTTTGACCTACAGAACTAACCGGAAGTCCGATTGAGACGTACAGTATACCCAGACGACCGTCTCGACGAGAGCTTTCCATCGCCGCCGACGTCGCCGGAATCCGACGCCGCACGCGCCCTCACGCGCCGCCGGAAGGTGTCTGGCAGCAAAATTTCGTTTTGATCTGTTTGCATCCGTTTGATCCAGTTTTGATCTGATCTTGTTCGTGCAACCCAAGACGCGTGTTGCGGTCAATCAATTGCGGTCAACCGTTCGTGGTCAACCAGATCTACATAAATTTTAAGCCGTAAGTTCTCTACGTCAAACCTTTAGATCCGCTGCGCATAGGTTTACGTTTGCTATTGAATTCGTGATTTGTACATAACGAGATCCTCACAGATCCCAACAATAATCACTCTTAGGACCCTGGCCTCCCTCTTTGTACCAAAAAAAAAAACTTTTACAAGGCTATGCTTGGTAAAACTAGCTGATAAGCTAGCTGATGTTGATAAGCTAGCTTATAGCTTATTAGTAATTTTTGAGCTTATAGCTTATGACTTATAGCTGAAAAGCTAGCTTATATGGTAACAGTGTTTGGTAAAATTATCTGATAAGCTAGTTGAAATAAAAATTTCAACTAAGCTAACTAAATAAATTATAAACTAGTTTATTTGTTTATCAAACATAGCCCAAGTCAGCATAAATTCATCATAGGCGAATTTTTAATTATACCACGTGATTTGGAAAAAATTATAACTTTACCATGGGGCAAACTTTATTTGTATCTTTATCAATTCCATGCAAATTAATTATAAATGTGAACCAAATTATGGGATTTTCAGTTAGCAAATTAAGTGTAACTGCCTCTCCCAAATTATGGGATTTTCAGTTACCAAATAAAGTGTAACCGCATATGTGGATTTTTAGTTCTCAAGTTTTTAGAATAGGCAGTACATATTCAATATATAATGTGATTTTTATTTACATGGCATTTTTATCTAACCACAATTATGATAGTTGAATTTTTGTGTGGTATATAACCTATCATATACATATCGTAAACTGATCATAATCATTATTTTAACAAATTATTTTAGTATATGTAGAGTATATGATAAACAAATGAAGCACGGACAAGATGAGAAATACACGAAGCACTGGCAAATATACTGTCTATACCCGTAACATATACTGTCGATTGTGCTTACGGGAACATATACTGAAAAATATACTTTATATAAACGCAACATATCCCACAACATAATAAATCAAACAAAAAAAGTCTATAAAAAGCTGAAACATCATCAATCATTAATCATACATATATTGAAGGGGAGATAGGGGAAGAGAGAGAGAGAGAGAGAGAGAGAGAGAGAGAGAAATTTCGCTGCCCAAATTATATATATATATATATATAGGGTTGGGTTCACATGAGAATGACTCTTAATGCGAGAAATGAGAATTAATCGTAACCATTAGATCGGATGATCGAATGATTAAAAAAAATCAAAATTAAACCTTCATTAAGGATATTTTAGACATTACGAATACCATCCACTTATCCAACTCATTAGTGGGTCCATGACACATCATCACCACACACACCAAACATACGCCACACAACACACAACACACGCACAAACACTTCAGCAAACACATACACACACAATACATACACAGAGTTTATATTCACGATACACACACTACACACATACACATTACCAGTCATCGCCGACCGCCGCCCTGCCCAGCCATCACCGCCGCAGCACGCCACCGCCGGTCGACGGAGCCCCCTGTAACGCCGGTCGCCAGATCGCACTGTAACGCTGCCGCCGAAGCACGCTGAAAAGACGCCACCGGAGCACGCTTAAACGCCGCCGCCGGAGCACGCGAACAGGACGGCCGCAGCACCACCATCCCACAGGTCGAGCTCCATCATACGCCGTCGACTTCAATCTCTCCATCGTCGTTCTGCTCGACGCCGCCGACTGTCACTCCGAACGCCGCCGTCTGGTCCGGCGCCAGAGCTCTAGTCGCCATCGTCCGCCCTCCGTCGGGAATTGATCGTGACGTCTCTGTCACTTCCTCCGCCGCAGAGCTCCGCCGTCTGCAAGTGTAGAGGGTGAAGACGCCTCCGGCCCGCCACCTTCATCATCGTGGTCGTCATTCCTTCCCGTCACGGTCGCCATTCGTCCGTCGTCCACCGTCGGAGAATAGGTCACCGGCGGCAAGTACATGGGCCTGGGGTCTGAGGTGACGGGATGATTTGAGATTGAAATTGGGGGGTTTGTTTTTGAGAATTTAAAATCTTATAGGGGCTTGATTCCAATTATCATAAATTTCAATATATTACAATTTAGTTCATGGGTTGAATTTTGTAGTTTTTAGAAATTTGTAAATCTAATATTGTAAATTTAATAAATTTATTTACATTTCAATTTAACACTTGTGTCAAATTTGCAATTTACAAAAGTATATAAAAGTATGCTATTTTTATATATCTTTTAAAAACATAAAATAATAAAAAAAAATTAAATACAAATAAGATAAAATATTAATACATTATTGAACATGTTGTACATTACTGACTGACGGGTTGCACTTTTATCTTAGTGAAGTTGCAACTTAGCATAACAAATGCACGGTCATGTTAATTAGATCAATAATATAAAATATTAAATACAAAAATTATAAATATTAAATATATTGTTACTACATAAATAATTTAATAAGTGCACAGTAATTTTAATTAAATACACATTATTAAAAAAGTTAAAAGTTGAAATGCACGTTAATGTTCGGTTTCAATTTGGTTGGGATGAATGTTCGGTCCTTACAGACTGCATATAGCGGCCGAAAAACGTGCACATTAACGTCTGTCAGGTTGCAATTTGTTGAATTCGAGATATTTTATTTTAGCGTATGTGCCGACCAAAATGAATATAAATATATATATTTAAAATCCATAAAAATATAATTTTTAAAATTTAAATTATAATTTTTTAACCGAAAAATAATATAAAAATATATTAAAATTCTAAATATATTTTTATAATAATAAACAACAAAATGTTTTAATTATTAAAGCCAATTCGACGTATAATTTTATCTATTACAACTCGATTTCAAATACACATAATTTAGCTGCTATTGTATAAATTAGTGCACTTCATAAAACAACACGTTGGACTTTATAAAACAACATGTTGCACTTTATAAAATAACATGTTGCACTTTATAAAACACCACGTAGCGCTTTATCACCACACACCTCAATTAAAGTTAAATAACTCCCAGCAAAATACCACACAACATAAATCTTAAAAAATGTTATACATGATACATTAACATCAATCTCATCATTTATCCACACAAAATACAAGTGTGCTAACGTACCAAAATTACTATAGCTCGCTTTATATACCATCACGTTGCACTTTATAAAACAATATGTTGCACTTTATAAAACAACGCGTTGCACTTTATAAAACAACACGCTGCACTTTATCACCAGAATCCACTGTTAACGTCTCCTGCCAAAAATACCACACAACATAAATCTAAAAAACGGTGCACGTAATACTTTAACATCAATCACATCAGTTATCCATACAAAATACAAAATTACAGTAGTACACTCTATACATCAACATGTTGCAGTTTATAAAATTAATATAAGGTATCAAAATGATTTATAATAATAATAAATAATTTATATAATAAAAATAATAAATGAAAATATATGTTAATTAATTAGGTTAATTAGATGTAAAATTATATCTATTAAAAGTTTAAAATTAGTTTTCGGATACAAATGGAAAAGTATAAATTAGTGCACTTGATATAGCGGAATGTTGCACTTTATATAATAATAGGTCGCACTTTATAAAACAACATGTTGCACTTTATCGTCACACTCCACAATTAATGTCAACATCTCCCGCCAAAATATTACGCGATATAAATGTAAAAAAACGGATCGACATAATACTGTACTATACAGCGCATCATATATATCCACAAAAATAACACAATCATGTTAACATACCATAATATAAGTATTACAGTTTATATGTCAATTCATTGCACTTTATATAACAATACATCGCACCTTATAACACAGCACGTTGCACGTAAATTATAGTAATTCTAATAATAGATCGAATAATATTAGTTGGTTAATGACAGATATAGTTTTTTTTAAATAAAAAAAATAGCCGAACATGTTGAACTATATAAAAAAATATTGCTGATTTCGTTTTTTAATATTTTTTTTTTACAAATGATACTATTTTTTATTTATATTTTTATATATTGCGAATGCGCATTAGCATTGTACGGATTGCACATAAATGTCTCTCAGATTGCACAAAATCGAACAACGTCCAACAATCGAAAAAATTATTTTGATTAAATCGAAAAAACTATTTTATATATTTTTACTTTTAATTTTAAAAATATTTCCGATTCGAAACTCCATATGTTGTTCAAATATAATTTTCAAATTTTAAAAGTTCAGTTATTTGTGTTCAATGTCGGCTTTAGGTTTTAAAATTTACTTATCACTATTTTTATATTTATTAAACTATTAATAATTTAGTACAAATATTTATTTAACTATTAATTTATGTTATAATTAAAATTTAAAAAAATTACACAATAGTCCCTAACATTAACCTAATTTCCATAAACAAACCCTAAATCAATTCAACCCCAAATCACCAAAATTACATCACAAAATCAGCCAATTTGACACAGAAATCAATTACATCACATAAATCAGCCAATTCGCCCTTCAATTAGCCAGTTTGATTACCCCTAAATCAAATGCATCACATAAATCAGCCAAAAGCACATCACAGAAATCACCAACCTCATTCACACCAAAATTACACTCACAGAAATCGGTCAATTCGCCCTTCACCAAACTCATTCACAGAAAATTAGCCACAATCTATGTATCCTGAATCAAAATTCACCTGTTCCACCTCAGCCATAAAATCATTTCCGGCCGCCGCATCCAATCTCCCTTTCAGGTCGCCGGCGAGCTCATCCCGTTCAGGTCATCTTCGTCTTCACCACTCGAATCTATTGTCGCCCTCTGCAACTCGCCGGAACGGTTGCCCTCGCCGTCGGTACAATCGGGGAGCTCGAATGGCGGGCTTAGCGAGATTGAGATAGGGGCAGGTGACGGTGGTGGCGGTGCTGGGATGGCTGGTGGCGGTGCTGGGATGGCTGGCGGCGCTCGACGGGATGGTAGCGGCGGCGGCGGCGGCAGCGGCGACGGTTGGGCGGCGACGGGAGAGATCGGGATAATGGCAGTGACCGGTGGTTGGGGGTGGGTTGATTCCGACCGTGTCTGGGAGGAGGGGAAGGGGAGGGCGCTGACAGGGATGGCTGACCGCGCTTGCCGGAATGGTAGCGGCGGCAGTCCGGTGGCGGCGGCAATCTGGGGCTGAATTTCCGTCTTGCCCGCTGGAGTGTGTGTGTGTGTGAATTGTGTGTGAATGCGAGGGATGAGAATAAAAATAAAGTGTGGGTCATGTGGTATATGTGTAATGACCAAATTACCCTTAATTATTGATCAAATGTACATATTTGATCATAATAGTTTAAATAATTACAAGATTACCATTAATGATTGACCATTAATTATGAAAGTTTGACTTCATCTACATCATTGACTTGATGAATCTAATGGTGTAGATTTATTCTTATTTCTCGCATTAAGAGTCATTCTCATATGATTTTTTTTTTTTTCTCTCTCTCTCTATATATATATACACATATATACAATGATTGGGGCTAGGTTTAATTTTGAATTAGATCCGGTTCTCATCGATGCCCATATACATACAATTAATTCGATTATATAGATACATATACATACAATTAATTCGATCGCACTAATCGCACGGCTGCCCCAACTCCGACGCCGGTAGGCAAAAGGTCCGGGTGTGCGAGATCTGCTCCTCCGCGATTGAGACCACGAGATGCGACCGTGAGGACGAGAAGAAGGTTTTGAAGAGGCAAGAGAAGTCGAGTCAGCGCGACGAGAGGAAGAAGAAGAAGAAGAAGAATCTAACTTGCCCCATCCCGAGGTGTCGACGCAAATACCATCATATTTGAGAATTGTTGGGTTAAAATTGCCTAAGGCACATGTTTTCGACCGACCGTCGTTGGTGACTGCTACTCTGAGATTGCCCGACGTCAAAGTCTATGTGTAAAAACTGGATGAAGGCATGTAAAGAGAGAAAATGTGATCTGGCGTGAAACTAAAGTTAGAGTTTATATTTAAACAAAAAAATAGATATGTGTAAATAATTATGATAATTTTGGTAGGTTTGCAAATAAATATGGGGTGCAAATTTCTCTTCAGGCGTCATAGATATGGGAAAACGAAAAACACAAAAATTTAACACTCAAATTAAAGTTGTACATTTATTTAGGGTTTATTGCACCAAATCCCCCTATATTATATGAAATCTGCGCGTTTTCCCCGGGTATTTTAAAAATTGCGTCAGACCCCCTCGTATTAACTAACTTTTGCACGAATCCCCCCTCTCCGTCCAACTTCACAGCGCGTGCAGCACACATTCATGTAATGCGGCAATTATTCAATTTTTTCATATATTTTTTATTTTAAAATTGAAATTTTACTATTTTGCCCCTTGCATGTTGGGCAAAAATTGATGCTTGGCTGCTCCTTATAGGATTCGAACTTGGGTCAAAACATCAATAGCCAAGCTTTCAACCACTATGACACCATCATTATATTGTACAAAATTAACACACATTTATTTAAAGCAACAGGAACAAGAGGAAAACTTAATCAAACAAAAATAAAAAATAATATAATCACAAACTAAATCATTATAATAAAATTTTATTGAAATAAAATAATAAAAAATTA
>BKCP01005283.1:35170-87868 GCA_008636005.1 Striga asiatica | reverse complement strand
TATTTACTTAATTATTATATTATTTATAATTTATAAATTATTTTCTTAATTATTTTATCATTTATAGTTTAGAATATAGAATCTATTTATTCATTCACTATATTATTTATAATTTAGAGTATGTTTATTTAACCATTACATTATTTATATACAGAATCTATATACCAAATTATTATATTAGTTATTATATTATTTGTAATTTAAAATCTTTTTACTTAATTATTATATTATTTATAACTAAAAAATATTTAATTATAATATTATTTATATCTAAATATTTAATTATTATATTATTTATAAATTAGAATTCATATACTTAATTATTATATTAGTTCCGCTATATGTTATGATATAAATAAACAAAGTCATGTTAATAAGAAAACACCAAGTAGCCCAATTGGTGGAGGTGGTTTTTTATAACTCAAAGGTAGTGGGTTCAATCCCCACCTTTGGGATTTTATTTTTAAGTCATCATATATGACAATAAGAGTATAATGGTAAATTTAAGGATAAAGTAAAGGTATAATAGTAATTTCAGCGAAAAGTAATGCCGTCGGCATTAAAAGTCACGCCCTTAACTTACAAGGGCGAGTGCATTGAAACATTAAATACAGGGGGGTATAATAGTAATTTCAGCGAAAAGTAACGCCGTCAGCATTAAAAGTCACGGCCTTAACTTACAAGGGCGAGTGCATTGAAACATTAAATACAGGGGGGTTTGACGCAAAAACGCGCAGATTTCATATAATACAAGGGGATTTGGTGCAATAAACCCCATTTATTTATGTGTATAAAGTCATAGAGATAGAGATGTTGACAAGATATTTTCTTTAAAATATAATATACTTATACTATATAATAAATACTCAATACATACATCGATCTTGATACAAAACCAACAGGCGACGACGCCCACCGATCTCAAACCAGTATATTTATCATCTCTCTCACTTACATCGATCTTTCCTTAACCATCTGAACAAAGGAATTCGTCCGTCGTCTCTCTTTTTCATGAATCCATGGAGTTCTACGCGTACCCGTCTCACTCTTTCCGCCCTTCAGCGCCAGATGAATCTTATTCCCCAATCGGGTCCGTGGTCAACAAGGTCAAGGATTTCGTCCGATTTGCGGTCTCTGCTGTGATTGGGAACATTTTCTCGGCAATTCTCACGTTTTTCTTTGCTTTCGGTGAGCGAATTGCATCTCTCTCTGCGTCTCGCTTTTTAATTGTTGGTTTGCTAGAAATTGTGGGTTCGTTATTTTTGTTGATTTTGGGTTTTTCCACCGATTTGTGCGTGTCTTTTCGATGTGGGTTTCCGTAGTTCTGGTTCAGACTGGTCTCATTTTTCAGCCTCAGTGAGTTCTTGCTCGTGAAATCCTATGGTAGTTAATCTGTTTCCCTAATGGGATCTTTTCTGTTCGAAAAAAAAAATTGGGTGTTTTGAAGAAGTGTCTAGGGGTTTCCTTCTCACGCATTTCATTGTTGTAGAATTTGGGCGAGTCTCTATATTTTCATATTATGAATGGCTGATTATGGTCTGAATATATTTTTCAGTTCAATTTTATTTGTTTTCCCTGGTATTATTATATTGACATTTTTTTTGAAAGAATTTTCCACTGCTTTGAGTAATTTTGTGTTATGAAATGCGTCTAGCAGTCTAAGTTAATGGCTCATGATATTTAAGCTAATGGGATTGATACTGCATGCAGTGGGCACCTTATTGGGAGCAATTACGGGAGCCTTAATTGGCCAAGAGACGGAAAGTGGGTTTGTTAGGGGGGCTTCCGTAGGAGCCATCTCTGGGGCTGTTTTCTCGATTGAGGTCTTTGAGTCGTCTTTGCTTTTATGGCAGTCGGATGAATCTGGATTGGGGTGTCTCCTTTATCTGGTGAGCTATGCGCTTTATTCACTAAGATGATATTCACATATTTTTATTATAACATGACGAAAGGCTTAAGCTTTAAATCTTTGTAGCATTGAGATAGATGAAACACTGTAGATTTGGTTTTGTGTTCCTATTCTCTTTATATTCTCTTTATCTCATAATTATTGCCATTGTTAGAAAGTTTCACATGAGTTATAGAACCCTGTAAAATGATTGATATGCTTGAGTGTAATTATGATGTTGCCACTTTCTGAAACTTATACCTTTCTCTATATTTTCTATAACCAATTTTGTAGAAACAAAGCTTGTATCCGATAATCCGATTATATCTTGGGTTCTTAATCGGCAATTCTGTTGGGAAGACTTTTTGTGCGAACATGACCAACTATTTTGGAAGGACGGATATATTTGAACTGAGATATAATGTGTAAATATATATCCTGAAATGTACAGATTGATGTCATAGCAAGCCTTCTGAGTGGTAGACTTGTACGTGAACGTATTGGTCCAGCTATGCTTAGTGCCGTTCAAAGTCAGGTACGGATGAGGTTATGTTGTAGCCACTGATTTTTGTATTTGACATAAACTCAAATGGATCCTTTCTTTTTATTTACTCGAGATGCCTTTTTTGTTAGTCAGATGGGAGCTGTTGAGGCTCCATTTGAGGAAGTCCCTAATATATTTGACACTGGTGGGGCAAAAGGATTGTTGGTAGATACATTGGAAAGGATCCCCAAATTTACCATCACTCGAGATGGAAGTTTGGATTCTTCAGGGGATGAGGCTTCCTGTTCGGTTTGCCTGCAGGTATATGGTCCCTTCTCTAATGGTCATCCCTTCTCTTCAGCCCTGGGGGATTTTTTGGTCATTCATCTTTCTGAGGAAGTACTTGCCCATTTTTCGAGGAAACAATTTTTTTTTACGCATTTTCAGATTATATTGTTAGTGTACCGTTTCTTTCTTTAACATGTCGATTTGAAAACTTGTTTTTTGATTGGTTTAGTTGAAATGGCTAAAGAAACTGTTCTTTCCAAAGAAATTGGTAACAAAACATTTATATGGGAGATGAATGGCCAATTTTTACCATATATGCATTTTTTTAGTTGTTATTAGGAACTAATCTGGAAGAATTTATCTGAGCGCCTTTTTTCCCCCAAAATCTAGGATTTCCAACTTGGAGAGACAGTTCGTCGTCTGCCACTTTGTCACCACATGTTTCATCTACCGTGCATCGATACTTGGCTGGTGAGACACGGTTCTTGCCCATTGTGCAGAAGAGACCTGTGATTTGTTTTCTTGCTTATATTCAGTGATCCCCTTGTAGATTTTTATTTTATTTTATTTTTTATTTTATTTTCCGTCGTACTCATAACTTGTATGTAAATTTTAAACACTAGTTTGGGTTTTTGATTGGTTGTTTGTGCATTCAGTTTGTGTAAAGCAAATTTTGACAAATGATAGTGTATCCTACTAGTTATTGCTGTCGACTGCACTGTTCTATGTGGTTCGGTCTCGGTTGTGTAATTGCCTTTACATGGATTGTTGTCTTATTTACCAGAAAAGTCCCCCCTTTGCCCACACAGGTTTTACGACCGTTTGGCTCAACATATACCTATTTATGGTTGAATGTGTGAGTGGATGTAATCCAACACTGATAGACAGGGTAGGATTGAACTTACCTTTATTTACCTGGTGAAACTTGTGTTTATTGTACCCCTCATCACTTGTGCAATAATAAAGCACTATTTTATATAGATATATTGGTGACTCTTCTGTTAGGTTGCGTAATTATGATATAAATAAAAGTATGTCATTTATGGAATAAGTATGCATTTTTATAAGTATGACATGTTACGAAGATCATTCACCAATACGGAAGATAGACCGTTGAACTGAGTCGGTCGATGGTCATTTTGTAACTCGACATTGGAGGATTTTTCGGGTGAAGAACCCCCGATGTTTAAGTTAGCACAGTGAAGAAGAAGATGATGAACAATATGTAAGTGTATAGAGTGTATAATGTAACAGTGGACATATTTCACTCCCTTATATAGGTCAGTGTTTTAAATACCGTACCGGTAATCATACCGGACGAGTCAACAGTACCGGTTCAACCGGTTTTATCGTATATTTTACCGGTTTCAATAAATATTAAATTAATTTGTTATTATAATATAAATAATGTACAAATTTAACTTTAATTAATACTAAAAGTAATAAATCTAGTAACAATGTAAACATATTAAACTTAATTGTAGAACTTTTAATTATATAAATGAATTAATGAAAATATATTAAAAAATATATATATATTTTTTAAAAATGGCATAAACCGGTATTTTGGACGGTATTTGCTGGTAAAACCGGTATTTTGTGGTATGAAACCGGTATAAATCGGTATTTTGGTCAAAACGATATTTTGAGTGTAACCGTACCAGTCGGAACACCGGTATCCGGTATTATCGGTAATACCGGCAGGTACGGTAATATTTGAAACATTGATATAGGGAGATGATATCTTGTTGTCTAAGACTGCCTGAGTAGGCTGTCCGGATTGCCTATTCATACTACCCAAACTGTCTAATTCTGTTAGGTCACGTGGTGTTATCCACGTGTGGATCTTATCCTAATAATATTTATTCTTATCCTTTAGTCTTTCTTACTATACGGTCTAATCGTGCAACCGACCCCAATTACCTCGAGGTAGAGTACCAACGATATCGAGCTCCTACCTTCTGCTCATCTGGTCGATCCTACAACCAGCTGTACCTTCAGGTCGAGTTTAAACCAGGCCATCCAAGGGAAATTCGACTTGTCGGTGCTCCATGGATTAGCGTCGTCTCCATCGACATGAGGAGTTTTCGACTTGTAATGGTTCGTCTCTGTTTGACCTGCCGATTCATTCGGTTCGTTCATGCTGTTACTCGGGTCCATTCGACCCGATATGTTATCCTATATCATACTGGAAAAAGTATAATTGGTCACACACTAGAAATGAAAATAAAATTGTGATTTTGGTAAGACGTCCTTAATATAATAAGGATTCTTTCCAAGAAAAAAAAATAACAAAACAACTTTCTCCCTATTCCCTCCATAGTCGGTCATGAACTTTAAAAGGCCTGGACGAAATGTGTTAAATGTTGCCTTTAGTTGTTTTCATTTTTTTTTAAGTTAATAAAAAAAAGAGAATGTAACTCGTCATAATAAAAGCAGTGAAATTTAAAATAATAATATAGCTAATTTTTATAAATAATTTTGAGAAATTTCTTAAGAATCACAAATGAAAAGAAAGGAGAAAATTATTTTCATTCAAAGTAAAATAAGCAGTCAAAACTCCAATCTTTCCTTTACTTAAATATATAACTTAAGTTTAGTGGAGTACATAATACTCAATTGTAGTTATATACATTTCTTTATTGGAAAGTGTTAGGTTTTATTTTATGTTTAACAAAGTTTAATAACAAATTTAAATTGAAATTTGTCTGAAAATGAGTTGGTTTCACTTAACTCTTTTATTGACAATCACTAACATAATTGAATTGTGCAATCAAAAATAAAATTTTGTATATTCAAGCAAGAAGAACAAATTAACAAAACATTATATATGGCGGGTATTAAAAAAATATATAAACGTGGACCCTGGGGTAACAGGGCTGGCGGTCGCCTGGCTGGCCCTACTTCCCTCATAACAATTTCACATATTTCTAACTTGTCTAAAAAAATAATTCATAAAAAATATATAATCTTATCTTTTAGGATAAATATCCAATCTCTAAATACCAAATAATTGATGAATATTTCTAGAATTTCGTCACACCTTATATTATAATATGTTATAATCTTGGTTGATAAGCTCCCAAACCAATTCTCAATTAAGCTAGTTAGTTGTATTTGAAAAACAAGATATTTTAGAAAGTTAGGACATAGATTGTGGACAATATCTATTAACTCCATTTGGAAATTCAAACTATTTAAAGAGTTAATGCATAAGGTTGTAGACAATATTCATCAATTGCAATTAAAATTCTGAATTTCTCAAAAGAGCTAGAGTGTAGGGTTGTGGACAATATTCATCAATTACAATTGAAATTGAAAAAAAAAAATTAAAGAGCTACAAGGCTATTGACAATATTATCAACAATTGCATTTGAAAATTTGAAGTATTTAAAATGATAGAACATAAAGTGATAGTAATTTTGAAATATCATCAATATATACCACACTACAAATTAATATCGGCATACACTACAAGAAAATGATCAAATTTGAACGGAAATATATTTCAATAGAATTCCAACGACAAATCCAATGGATATACTAATGCTATTATTTTCGTTGGAATTTTTCAATGGATTCCAACTGAAATTCGAACAAAAATATTCTATTGAAATCTTCGTTGTATTTTGACGATTCAAATGGTAGATTTTTCAGCGTTTGAATTATGGGTGAAAATAAAAATTTCAATAGAAATTGCATATTTAGACGGAAATTCATACGGTAAGAAAACCGTTGGATAGATAGTCGTTTAAATTATCAAATTTTACCTAAAATTTCAATGGAAAACTCATTCTAACGGAATATTTTCGTTGGAATATTTTCGTTCGAATCATTCTAATGGAAACCGTACTACTGGAATATCTGTTGGAATTTCCATTGGAATATGTTATCGTAGGATTTTCTTTTAGAATATGACAATTTTTTTTTTTCTATAAAATATTGTAACTGTTATACCACAGAAAGTTTATAAATATTATTTATATTATCTGTTTCATAAATAATTATTTTATCCCTAATATTATAATAATAATAATACTATTACCATTCTATCGTCCATTTTTTTTCCCCCAAAAAATAGGTGTTCGTCTATTAATCAAAGTCATTATAAGGAAATTCTCTCTATTATTTCCCATTCTTCATTCCTTCTTTGCAGTTTTGTAACACACAAGAATCTCTAAATTCAATAAGTTAATTATAGAGTATATGCTCTATAATTAGATCTTGTTGATGATAATTTGTATCAAGAAGGATACTACAAATTATAATCACCGTTAATTCTGTGAAGCAACTTTTATCTATAACATGCATTCAAGTGTGTTTACAAATTTAGAGAAGTCGTATATGTGGTACAATATGCCATAATTGTAGGTGTCACAGGAAATATAGTTGTCGTGAGTTCAACTCATCTCGATTCTAACCACTACAAGAAAACGATGAAATTCCAACGGAAATATATACCAATAGAATTTCAACGGCAATTTCAATGGGTATTTCAATACTACTATTTCCGTTGCAATAATTCCAACGGAAATTCCAACAAAAATATTTCGTTGGAATGAGTTTTCCATTGGAATTTTCGTTAGATTTTGACGATTCCAACGGTGGTGGAAATAAAAATTCCAACAGAAATTGCATATTCTAACGGAAATTCCTACGGTCAAAAGCCGTTCGAAATATAGCCGTTAGAATCATCAAATTCTATCTAAAATTTCAATAAAAAATACATTCCAACGGAATATTTTCGTTGGAATTTCCGTTGGAATCATTCCAACGGAAGCTATACCATTGAAATATCCGTTGGAATTTTCATTGGAATATATTACCATAGGATTTTTCGTTGGAATATAACAATTTTTTTGTAGTGAACTTTTCTGCAATTTAAGTAATAATTTCACTTTCTCTTTCTTTAACTATTGTATTTCACTCCCGGAGTTGTATGAATAAACCAAAGCTAGGCTCAATAATTTTTCTTGCCATCCAATTATATTTTGTAGCAATCGCAAGACAATTATGGTGCTATTGAATACTCGAACAATCCAACAATGAATACTCAGAGCTAAAAATTTGAGTTCTGAATATACTCGAACAATCAAAAATAACACACAATTCTGAAAATTTTGCAACTCAAATTGCTCATCTAAGCCATGTTGTCGGACCCATATATAGTAAGTGCAGGGTTGTACGGGTCCTACTTTCACTATCAAATTTCGATCACTCATGTACCGTGATTCAATCAATGTGTTTTTTGAATCTTCATTCAATGTGTTGCATATTTATGCGACATGAATATTTACGAGACATGGACCCTTTACTTGGAGGGGAGGAGGGGTCTAACTTACAGATCATTATGACTGATTGTTTTGCGATAGCAGATCTAATGTCACCCTCCTGTAAAAATTAAGTTCAGTGAAATTGTATGTTCAATGGTGTAATAGTCAGATTGTGTTCGAGCTAAAATTGCATTCCACGATTTTAGATTAAATAATTTACAACGATTAATTAATTTTTTTGACTTGTATTTTGTTATGGACTGGGTTTTTGATTTCTGAATTTTTTGTAATTTTTGTAATTTTTATAAATCCTTAATTTAAGTAAATGCGAGCTGAATTGGTGAAGAAGAAAGGAGAGGAATTTCAGAGAATTTAGAGGGATGAGAGAGAAATTAGAGATGAGAGAAATTGTAACTGCCAAAAAGTTGGCTATTCTGGGTGACTCTTTTCCCATTTATAGTAGAAATAACAACATAATAATAGGTCATCATTTGGGCTTTTCCTAACATGTTGTAGCCCAATCATTAAATAACTGAAATAACAAAAACAATTCATTTGGCCCAATCTAATTAATAATGTGCTGGTCCGGCCCAACTCCCTCTTTCTCCTTAGCTAGTCCATCATCTTCATGTCCATCGATCAAATATGGGCATAATCCTCTATTCTCAGTCTTCTCCAAGGTCTCGCCTTTTCCACGATCGACCTCGCCGGTTTCCATCTCCAAATACTTTCCTTTTCCTCCTTTAGCCACAACAATACCCCCTTCTCGAGATGATCCTTGTCCCCAAGGATCAAGCGATGGAAATTTCTTGGCCACGAACGATGCATCTTCCCAAGTCGCAAGATCCGACCTTTCGATATCCCACTGCACTAGGCATTCCTCTACGGCCAGTCCACAGCGATTGGTGATTCGCCGTGACAGAATACCCACCGGAGATACTTCAAACAGCCCATCGTCGTTCGTCGGAGGTAGATCTGCAGTCACTAGTGTGGCAGTGGATAACCGCCGCTTCAGAAGAGAAACGTGAAACACCGGATGGACGCGTGAACCCGCAAGCAGATCCAAACGGTATGCCACTTTCCCAACCTTTTCTATTACGGTGTATGGCCCGTAATATTTCGATGTTAATTTCACATTTTTTCTTAAAGCCACCGTGTTTTGTCTGAAAGGCTGTAGCTTTAGAAAGACCTGCTCCCCAACTTGAAATTCCCTATCTTGCCTGTGATGATCTGCATAGGTTTTCATTCTACTTTGTGCTGCTGACAGGTTTTCTTTGATATTTTGCAATGCTGTCTGCCTGTGTTGAATGAATTCTTGGGTGTCTGTGTTGGAACTAGATTGATAGGGTCCTAGGCACATCATAGGTGGGGGGTAGCCGTACATTGCCTCGAATGGAGTCATCTTCAACCCGGTGTGGTAGTTGGTGTTATACCAAAATTCAGCTAGTGGTAACCATTTATGCCATTGTTTTGGATTTTGGTGAACCATACATCTCAGATAGGTTTCAAGGCACCTATTTAATCTCTCAGTCTGTCCATTAGTTTGGGGATGATAAGCTGAGGACATGTCCAGTTGTACACCAACCAATCTAAACAATTCCTTCCAAAATTGGCTTGTAAACACCTTGTCTCTGTCTGTAACTATGCTCATAGGGTACCCATGCAATTTGTGGACTGTATCCAAAAAATTCTTAGCCACAGTAATAGCTGTAAAGGGGTGGGATAGCCCCACAAAATGTGCATATTTGGTAAGTCTATCCACTATGACCAAAATTACAGATCCTTTCCCCAAGATTTAGGTAGGCCTTCAATGAAATCCATGCTAATATGTGTCCATGCTTGATCTGGTATGGGGAGTGGCTGTAAAAGTCCAGGGTAAGCACCTGTGTCAGACTTATTCATGCAACAGGTGTCACACTTTTTCACCCAGTCTTCAACATCTTTCTTCATACAAGGCCAAAAGAAAATCTTTTTCAGCCTCATATAGGTTCCTTGTATCCCTGAGTGTCCTCCTAAGGAAGAGTCATGTATGGCTGCCATTATTAACTCTTTAAGTGATTGGTCCTCTCCAATACAAACCCTGCCTTTGTATCTCAGCATCCCTTCTTGAAGTTGATAGTCAGGGTATGTTTTGGGATCAATTGCATTAACTGTTAGGATCTTTTTAAAGAATGAATCTCCCTCACAGCTTTGCACAACTTGCTGAGTCCACTTAGGTACCACTGTGGTTATAGCTTTCAATTCCTCTCCTGATGCTTCCTTTCTGGATAGGGCATCTGCAGCCCTGTTCTCAGACCCCTTTTTATACTGAATTTCATAGTTTAGCCCAAGGAGTTTAGTTAATCCCTTCTGTTGAACTGGTGTCATTACTTTCTGGTCAAGTAAGTGTTTCAAAGCTTGCTGATCAGTTCTAATAATGAACTTATGTCCTGAAAGATAGTGCCTCCACCTCTGAATTGCTAGCAAAACAGCAAGGAACTCTCTCTCATAAATGGATAACCCTTGATTTTTAGGACAAAGAGTTTTGCTTAAGTAAGCCAATGGTTTGCCTTGCTGCATAAGTACTGCTCCTATTCCTTTGCCACTGGCATCTGTCTCCAAAATAAATGGTTTGGAAAAATCAGGTAATCCCAGCACTGGTGTTGTTGCCATAGCCTGTTTGATCTTGTTGAAAGCTTCTTCTGCTTCATCATTCCATAGGAAACTCTTTTCTTAGAAAGTTGGTGAGTGGCTTGCTAATCACCCCATAGCTTTTTACAAATTTCCTGAAATACCCTGTGAGTCCAAGGAACCCTCTCAACTGTTTAACAGTGGTAGGTACAGGCCAATCCAGCATATTGGCCACCTTTTGAGGGTCTGTTGATACCCCATCTGGAGTGATGATGTGTCCCAGATATTCTATCTCCACCTGGCCAAAACAACACTTACTCCTTTTGGCAAATAACTTGTTCTCTCTCATAATGCCCAAAACTTCTTTTAGATGCACAATATGATCCTCCCAAGTTCTGCTGTATACCAATATATCATCAAAAAAGACTAAAACATGTTTTCTCAATAAGTCACCAAAAATCCTGTTCATTAGGGACTGAAATGTTGCAGGGGCATTGCAAAGCCCAAAAGGCATCACTAGAAATTCATATTGTCCACTGTGAGTGTTAAATGCTGTGAGGTACCTATGTTCTGGTGCCATGAGAATCTGAAAATACCCAAATCTAAGGTCCACCATAGAAAAGTATTGTGCCCCATACAATTCATCAAGCAACTCTTCAATTATAGGGATAGGATAGTCATGTTTAATTGTGAGCTCATTCAAGTACTTGTAGTCTACACATAGTCTCCAAGTTGTGTCTTTTTTTTTAACAAGAAGCACTGAGGAAGCAAAAGGGCTGTGGCTGGGTTGTGTAAACCCAGCTTCAAGTAGTTCCTTGACTATCCTCTCAATCTCTGTCTTTTGATCATGTGATACCCTGTATGGGTATTGGTGTTTTGGGGAGCTGAGGGGCTTGAGATTAATCTTGTGTTCTACACCTCTACTTGGGGGTAACTCCTCTGGCTCCTCAAAGACATCTTGATACTCATTTAAAAGTTCTTCCAATTGTGAATTAGATACCTGAACAGGTTTAGGCACTGTTATCCAATATATCTCCTCAATGTCAGCCAAGTTTTGTTCATGTACCATCTTGAACAGTACTGGTCCACTGATCAATTTGCATTCTGTGATAGATGTCAGTGCTTGCAGCTTCACCCTTTTCTTTCCCAAGGTAACAGTAATGATCATCCTCTTATAATCTAACTCTATTGGAGTACTTGCCTTAATCCAATCCCCTCCCAAAATTAGATCACACCCTTCATGTTGCAACACTCTAAATGTATAAGTGAACAAATGGCCCTGCATATCCCAGCCTAATTTCTCAGCCACTAGTGAGCTCACCATCCTTTCACCATTAGCCACTTTCACCAAAAGAGGTTTGGCAGGTGTAAGGGTGCAGCCCAGTTCCTTTGCTGTGAGTTCCCTGATAAAACTGAGAGTGCTTCCTGAGTCAACCAAAATGTGAAGCTGATGTCCTGCAACTTTACCACACAGCCTCATTGTAGTGAGGCCATCTTCTCCTGTTATGGTATTCAGGGACATCTGTACCTCATCCATGGCCTCTATTACTTCCTCACTCCCCTTTATTTCTGAATGGGTGTGCAAATAGGCCAACTCTTCCTCCTCTGTCATTATCATATAGTTATGTCTTTGTTTTCATCTGTGCCCAAATGTAAATTTCTCATCACAGTTATAACATAGGCCCTTCTCCCTCCTGGCAGCCATTTCATTGGCTGTGAGTAGCTTAACAGGTGTTTTTGTCTGGTTAGTTGCAGTGGCCTTTGGTTGTAGGTGTGGTTGTTGGTCATTTCCCTTGGTGTTGTTATAGGTATTGTACTGGGGTCTGTGCATTCCTTTGACTTTCCTTGTGATGGCACTCAAAGTCTCCATTTGCCTCTTGCCCAATTCTATGGTCTGTTGTAAGGTAATGGGGTTAAACATGGAAATAAAGGCCTGTGCCTCTTCAGGTAAGCCACTAATAAAGCTGGCTATGAAATAATCTTCAGAATACCCCTTGTGATTGAGCAGCTGCATACATGCCTTTAGTTCCTCAAACTTGTCCACATAGTCCCCATAAGCCCCAGTCTGTCTGAGTTTGTTGAATTCAGCAATCACCTTAGTTTCCTTCAAATCTTCAAATCTTGCTGATACTAACTCAAGAAAATGCTCCCATTCTATGTTTCCCTGGTTAGCTACTGAGTTTTGGTACCACAAGGCAGCTTTGCCTTCAAAATTCATTGCAGCTAGGGTGACTTTCTGTGTGTCTGGGATGTTGGATACTAATTTGAAATAGCCATTACATTTAAGAATCCATGACCTGGGTTGAGTCCCATCAAATTTTGGGAAGTCCACTTTTGGTAAAGGGCTGATGAGATGAGGTGTTGGATTTTCCCACTGTAATCTCTGTTTCCCAGAAGGGGGAAACTTTGAATAGGACCCCTCTCCTAGTATAGATTCCTCAGCTGGTCTTTTCTCTGGGTTCAGAAGTTGCAGCTGATTTGCAGCTAGGATGTTGGCTAGGTGATCATACTTGCTGTTCATGGTGTTGTTGAGTTCCCCCAGCTGATCCTTAACCTTTGTACTGATAGTGTCCATCTGCTCCTGTAATTTCAACTCAGATGCTTCTCGTTTCATAGCTTCCATTTGCAAGTTTTGTTCAATTTTTCTTCGAGTTTCCTGCAAATTTTGATCCATTTTCTTTTGGGTTTCTTGCAGATCTTTGAATCTGGTGCCTTCAGCCATGTTCCGAGGATCCAAGGCTCTGGATACCAAATGTTATGGACTGGGTTTTTGATTTCTGAATTTTTTGTAATTTTTGTAATTTTTATAAAGCCTTAATTTAAGTAAATGCGAACTGAATTGGTGAAGAAGAAAGGGGAGGAATTTCAGAGAATTTAGAGGGATGAGAGAGAAATTAGAGATGAGAGAAATTGTAACTGCCAAAAAGTTGGCTATTCTGCGTGACTCTTTTCCCATTTATAGTAGAAATAACAAACATAATAATAAGTCATCATTTGGGCTTTTCCTAACATGTTGTAGCCCAATCATTAAATAACTGAAATCACAAAAACAATTCATTTGGCCCAATCTAATTAATAATGCGCTGGTCCGGCCCAACTCCCTCTTTCTCCTTAGCTAGTCCATCATCTTCATGTCCATCGATCAAATATGGGCATAATCCTCTATTCTCAGTCTTCTCCAAGGTCTCGCCTTTTCCACGATCGACCTCGCTGGTTTCCATCTCCAAATACTTTCCTTTTCCTCCTTTAGCTACAACATATTTTAGGTGTGCGTTTTTTTTTTCTTTTGTCTTTCTGTTTTTTTGTTTTGTTTAGTCCAACGGCGTCTGGTGTTTAGTTTTCTATATGAAGTAAGTGTCCCTTTTAGAGAGGTCTGTTTTATAATTGTTTGTGTCTCCTTGATGGAGTTGTGGTCAAAACTTTGTTCTGGTTCCAGTGGTATCCGTTGATACCTCGATTTGTACTCTTTTAAATTTTTAAATTATTAATATATTAATGGAAAGTTAAAAAAAACACATGTAAATCTTTAGTAATAACATCTGAATCCTATTTTTTGATAATAAATTTGGAGATTCTTATGGCAAAATTTGAATCCCATTTTTTTTGTATCATATTTTATTTTTTTTTACCAAAATTTTAATCATATATTTTTTTGTAACAAATTTGGAGATTCTTATGCAAAACATGTGTCAATTGTTTATGAAAATAATTGTAAATACAAATTAATTTAAAAACCGTACAAATTGGATACAAATTTAGGAAGCAAATAGTTATATAATTGTTAACAAATTCTTCCAGTCTTATTGAATAATTTTTTCTTTCAAAAAATTTGTGTAAATTGGATAAAGTCACGTGTAATTTTTATTTTTAAATAAAACAGATATTTGGATGGGTTGTACATTCAAAATTGTGTCCACATTTTTTGGTAACAAAAATGGTTCATCATTGATATTTAAAGTCACTTTATCTAATTATTTAGAAAAAGTTGTGTGCAACTTTTCAAAATTTAAATGCATCGATTTTTTTGAATTCTTATGTTTTTTCTTAACCATGTTTTACCGAGATTTTGGTAAGTTTATATCTTTTTTTTGTTAAGTTCATGTAATTTTATTTAGGAAAGAGACAATTGCATAAACATTAACAATTTATTTCAATTTTTTGTTAGAATTATTTTCAATTCAATTTATTTGGTACAAAATCAGTGCAATGTTAGGAAAATTTGGTTGCATTTTTAGGAAAAATTGATGACTTTTTTATTGGTTTTTTTAAAAAAAATCGAATCAATTTGTTTGATAAAAAAATCGGTTTATGGGTAGAAAAATAGGTTTCATTTCTAGGAGTAACTAATGATTCTTTTTATTTTTTCTTAATTGAAATTTAGAATTAGATTTAAAATAAATAATGGGTGAAAGTCCTTAAAATATTCTACTTTTTTTTTCTACTTTAATTTTGTTTAATAAATAAGATCCTTTAATTTTTTTAAAAATTGTTAATTAATAACTAATAATATGCAATTTTGGATAAATTCGAACACATATGTTGTACTTTACGTACGAAAGAATCAAATCAATAATGTTGTACATAAGGAAATGCATAATAACATACAAATTTCACTTTCATGAAGTTACTAATGGCATGAGACAATTTAAATACAAAAAATACCTTTTAAAAAATAAACCCGTGCATCGCACGGGTACCGTACTAGTTAAAAATAATTTATAAAAATAAATATTGTGTTAATATTAAAACTAGTTTTCTAAATTAAATATTGGATAATATGAAAATTAATATTAAAACTAGTTTTCTAAATTAAATATTGGATAATATGAAAATTGTTTACTCATATTTATTTATTTTTGTGATAATTCACTCAATTGAAGAATTTTAAATAATAAAATAAAAATCATGTTGAGAAATATTTATTTGGGGGCATTGATAAATTTAATTTGGGCGGAATATCAACTTGTAAAATTGCTAATTGAGTAGTATTTACATTGCAATAGGATGATAATCTGCGCTATAAATACATCATATAGATGATTATTTGTATCACGGTAGAACAGATATTGCCAATCAGAAATCACAATTATTTTTGTGAAGCACCTTTAGTCCATAACTTATGCAGAAAAATTAAAACATCTGATCCCATGTGTTTCAAGAATAATTCATCGCAACGCAATGATCAACTTCTCCGTCTTAACAAAATTTACATGCTGAATCGAATCAAACTAATTTAAAACGNATTAATGCAATTTCACATATTGCCAATAATAATCTGAATTACCATATACAAATACACACACTGTACAAATCAGTCAGAACCCCTCGAAGTAAAACACCTCGTGCCACAGCAAAATTTTCAGGCACGCTAGAGGACATCTCTCAAAACTTTATCCTACGCCCTTATAATCAAGAGAAGTCAGACATCTTAGGGAAGACTGGAAAATCATGTCAATTTCAAATACCACTCACATTGTATGTCGCCCATCGGACTTTTCTCTAGGGACTCGTTCTTCCTGGACTTCTTCCAAGTCCTCGTCATCACCCCTTTGACCAGCTTGCTCTTTCCAATAGGCCACCAGCCTCTTCAGACGAGCCACTTCCTTGGATGAAACATTTTTACTCGGATCATTCACAATTGACCGAACTCTGGAAGCATACCTGTATGAAAGATAAAACTTCTCAACTAACATCAACATGTTGAACGAGTACGGCTATCTTTGGTGGACAAATAAGCTAGCCTATAGCTTATTAGGTTAGCTTATAAGCTTCTTGTATTTAAATAAGCTTCGTTTGGTAGGACGAGCTTATTTAAAAAGCTCGAGCTTATCTCATAAGTTTCTTTAGGTAGCTTTTCAAATAAGCTCGTTGAAATTTTTATTTCAGCCAGCTTATCAGCTAATTTTACCAAACAATTTTATCATATAAGCTAGCTTCTCAGCTACAAGTCATAAGCTATAAGCTCAAAAAATACTGATATGCTCTTATCAGCTAGTTTTACCAAACATAGCCTACATTTAGTTTCTTTCGGACGTCCCAAAACAAGCTATTAATGGGCTAGATCGGGCAGGGCATGGCCAAGTCTAAAAATAGGGCCACCTTTGCAAAATTTTATTGTATTTTTGGTAAGGGTATTATCCGATCCAGTCACTCTAATTGGGCCACACTCAAAATTGCAGCTCTATACAAAACTAATTAATGTTGGTACTACTAAGAGATCATAAGTTTTTTTCTTACGTTAAAGAGTTGTAGGTCTCGTCCAGATTCGACTCGGCAGGAGATATATTTACAAACATTAGTGTTTTGGCATTACCGCCAAGTGAATCACTCATCAACATCGTCAACTTGTGGTTTCTATACGGAATGTGTTGACTGCCGGAAGCCAAAGCGCTGATAACGTCTCCAAGAGCAGAAAGTGATTTGTTGATGCTTTGGGCTTCTTTTAGCTGACTACCAGAAGAGCCCGATTTTTTCACCCTTTCGGACCCGGCAAGATCTGCAAAGCTTAGCTGCACGAGGATTAAAGCAAAAGGACTTGAATGAAGCAAAACAGGTGTAACAAATAATACTGAAAAATGGTCACAGTCCTTTCCTGAAATTTCCTTAGAAGTTTGAGCAAAGGGTATTAAAGCAAAAGGCTCGAATGAAGCAAATCAGGCAGAAGCATAATACTAGAAAAAATGGTCATAATCATTTTCTGAAGATTAGAAGTTGAACTTTCGTGAAGGGGGTAGCAGCATGAAATTGTATGGAGGAAGAAAACATATAATACATTCAGATAATGCATACCAACATCTAACTTAATTTAATGATTCAAGGATGATACGTCCATTTGTGCAGTGCAATAATCTTTTAGAAAGGTTTTCAAAGACGCTTGGATGATACATTTGTGCCGAGCTATAATCTTTCAGGATGGTTTGATCATGAAGTTACTACTGAGATCTAAGCTAATTACATAAACTTCAACCTTTCAAAATTACAAAAATCTTATCATTATCATGAATCTTTCAACAAATACCCCTCAGATGAACACTTAACTTGAATTTTAAACACGTAAAAGCACACTTATGTTGATGAACGATATACTCACATATGTTAGTTATGGTATGTGATGTTGAGCATTTCGAAATTTGCAAGTACTGCCAAGGCCTATGTTTGCTAAACACCATAAGTTGACTTATAACTTAAAGAGCTAATGCTTTTCGTACTCCAAGAAGTCTGGTTTGCTTGGATGCACTTTTTTAAAAAACTCGGGCTTATTTGAAATGCTTTTCAAGCAAGCTTTTGGGAAAAAAAAATGGTTTTATTATTTCTTTCCTTAAAATTACAATTTGTGCCATCACATATGTAAAAGGGTTTGCACAATTCTTTTAAAATTCTTTCATATTCTCCCTGGATAAGTGATCATTTGTTTCAAGATAAAATAGTTTGGAGTACAACCTTATCAAAGATCTAAAATTTTATCTTATAAAAAATTTACCATTCTTTATTGTTTCTGTGAATTATTTTCTCATTATGTTATCAATATCAGAAATTAATTACTTCACATGTATCAGAAAAGAAATTAATCTGTAAATTACTTGTCAGAGCTTTTAGTTATAACTGTTTTGGAATTTATCAATTAGTTATTTGGGAAATAATTCTGGGAATCCTTGGAATTTATTATGCTTTTGTTTCTGTGTGCAATTAAATCATGAACAATATTTGGTAGCAATTTGTTTCATTTGTACTGAATGGTTTGAGATACATACAACCAAAAATCTGTTTCTCTATTGAAACTCCTTGAAATTTCTTTGAACTCTTGGCAAATTTTTAGTGTCCATTTCATTGGATATGATGATTATTTTTCTTTATACAAGAAATAGAAACAACAATAATCATAATAACAATTTTAAATTGAATAGAATTATTTAACTATATACGTTTAAGTAATTTTGAGTTTTCCAGCAAGCTTAGAAGCTTCCTTTGCCAAATATTACCATGTATATTTAATTGAAGTTTCAGCCATTAACTAACTTTTCAGCTTAATCAACCCAACATATCCTAATTCAATTTTGACAGCTTTTTCGACAGAATAAATAGGTACCTTCCCTCTGGCAACAGATTGAGTTTGAAGATTTGTACTCTCAACAACAACAGAGAGTATCAAATGTGATCTTGAGCTTTGTTCATTCATCAAGGTTCCAGCTGTATGCCGTTGTTCAGATCCTCTCTCAATAATACTTCTCAACTCCTCAAATGATGTAATCGATAACATTGTTACATTTTCCACAACCACCATACCCTATAAAATTAAAGACAAACAATTAAATCATTGAAAAGCAAATAATGTGCTAGTAGAGAACTGTAGGCTATAAACATACAAACAAATACCTTTGAATCTTTTTTTATTTCCAATTTCAAACGCTTAGCATTCTTTGGCAACAAGAGATCAATTAGGGTGTCTTGATATAATTCCAACATGTATGCCTGCATGCATTCATAAGATAATGGGTCATAACAAATAAACAAACTTCCACAACTTTGACGCTGTAATTAATGCTTTTGAAATTGGAAGGAACATAAATGATGCAACCATTTGTTGACCTCAAGACAAAGAATTACGAAAGAGAAAAATAAATATATTATTAAGTAATCAACTTGATTCTAAGCCTTCGTTCTTAATTACCTTCAAAGAGAAACGGAACAAGGAAAGGAATCTATGAAGAGAAGAGAACGAGTAGCCTGTATGTGTACTTTTTTATTACCTTCAAACTAAAAGAAAACTTTTTACTATCATGTTTTATAATTCTGAAGAGTTCAGCTATTGCTCGTGGAGTGAGCCCAGGGTTACTCTCAGATCCATATATTGTGAATGTTTTTCCTGAACCAGTTTGCCCATAGGCAAATATGCACACGTTGTATCCATCAACAGCTGATTGTACCAAGTACTGCATTAGATAAGGAGAAAAAAACATTATTATTAGTGAAATTGAGTGTGTATGCCTGAATAAATTGGTTTTGTAATAAGGTAATCTAAATTAAATTTTCTTGATCATGCCTTGGTATCCTCAAAAACATCCTCTTGTGAGGCTTGACCATCAAAAACATGATCGTACATGTGTTGCTTCACTCTATCGTCTCTCCATGTGTGCTCTACAGTAAACTCATCAACATTTGCAAGAACATTTTTCTCCTTTTCATATATTTCCTTTTCACTTAGGGGTCTTAATCGACAATATACACGTATTTTGCCCTTCATGTCTGAGAAGAAAATGAAGGATACTCTATCATTCAGCGAACATGATGATTAACAATCACAATGAGTACATTATGAAGAGGAAATACCTTCCATCATGTTAAAATACCGTTTTCTCATAACTTGTTCCTCCTTGTACAGTGCCTCCATCTCAGCTAATTGAGCCGCTTGCATCTTCAATATTGCAGCGGTTTGCTCATTTTTCCTGTCGATATCCTAAGCAAACAATTATCTATCAATATGCGTCATAAATAAATTACCTTACAAACATATAATGAGTTCCAGGATCGAGAAAACAGAAAAATTTCATGTCAAATTATTTTTCACCTCTTTCATTTCTCTAAGCTCTTCAAGTTCCTTGAGATTATTTTGCAAGGCACATAAATCTTTGTCTTTGATGGCAATAGCAGATTGTGCGACGATTAAGTTTTGTGTGGTTTCTTCCAACTTCTTTTCAAGCTCGATAATCTGATGCTTCATAGTCTTGCGTTCATGTTCAAACCGTTTCTCAATAAGAGCAATCTACATTCGGGAAAATAAGCAAAATCTCAAGTGATGTAAACGTCCATTAGCTATTAATAATTGACAAAGGACAAGAATATTGTTTTACCTCATCAGTATACTTCTTCTCAAGTCTCGAAAATCTTTCTTCGAGTAATGTCTTCTCATTTACAATTTTCCTTTTGGATTCTTCTACCACAAGCAACTCTGCACTGCGTGCTTTTAGTTCACCCTGAGTCTTACGCAAAACCTATTAAGGATAAAAATATGCTGATCAAAATATTTCAAACAGTAAGATCGCTGGTCATATTGCGGAAAAAAGAAAAGAAAAGAAAAGAAAAACAAACGCAATGTCTCTAGGTTCTAAAAAAATGGTTGAAAGAAAAAGGTGATCAAGAAGAAGAAGAAGACCCAATATATGTTACCAGATTGTTTGTTTCGACCAACTCTTTCTTGATATTGCTCCCCAATCCTTGACCATTCAGCTTTGCAAACTTCTCTTCTAGGTTTTGTTTCTCCAACAATGCGGCCTACAAGTAATCATAATAAGAAGCAGCAAACACCAATGAGAACTGAATGGAATCACTTTTCAAGTATGATGACCTGAAGTGCCGATTCTTTGTCCTCACATGAAGCTCGCAATTTGTCACGTTCAGAAATGACTTCTTCCAAATATCTTTTCTCAGACCGCAGCATGCCCTTCAAACTCTCAAAATCTTCTTTCATTTTCAGTTCTTGATTTTGCTTTTCATGCAACTGCTCTTGCAACTAAACAACCAAATACACCATCTGTTAGAGACAAGTTCTAGAAATAAAGAAAAATTAATGAAAATTTGATCATCAACAGACAATAAGAGAATTATATCATTTAAATAAGTTATCTATAAAATTTTAAATATTAATTTATTTTTAATAAATTAATAATGCCAAATAATCAACTAAAAATCATGTTTTATGTTTAGATTCAACTTCTATTAAGTTATAACTACTACAAGTTTTTAGTAAATAAAAAAATAACATAAATGGAGAGCACTAGCAGGTTAACATACAAGCAGTTCAACTAACATGTAAAGTTTACTCTATTTGTAAAACACATTTACACTAATTTTAGTTACACTATTTTTAATTACGAAACATCCCATCTAGATATCTATTAATTAGATTATAATCACAATATAATAATTATGACATACTTTACTAGTTACTGATTCAATAGTTAATAAATCAATAATGTTAATTTACTGATTCACAAAGACGAAGAGTGTTCAATAATATTTAATCGTGATTAATTTGTATGAATTACAATTTTTCTTTTAATATTTTTTTTTTTCGTATCTTCCGTGCATTTGCACGGGCTATACTAGTTAGTTACAAAAATTGGAAGTCGACAGTAATAATGCTTCATCTATAATTTCTCTTTTTCAAGAAACTTGCATACTCACTTGATTGACTTTATTCTCTGATTCTTCAAGAGATTTTGACAAGTTTGAAACACGTTTCTCATTGATGTCTATAGTAGGTCGAACAATATCAGGGGAGTTTCCGTTAATTGAACCATGAGCAGCAGCACGTGCTTTGGAGTAGCGCCGTAACATCACATCATTTATATGTGTCTGAAGGGCCACACAGATTTCCTCCCCCTAATGCAATAAGAATGTTAACAGTGATAAACCTTCAACAAATAAATCCAAGACCAAAACATCTTGCTACTAACTGGATACCAAGTATAGTTATTAACCTGCTTTGTTTCAAATTGAAATATATGCAAGACACCAGCAACTCTCATCTTGAAAAAAACAGCAGTATTACTGCTTCCAAATTGCATTATGTCCCTCAACTCAGCCGAATGTAGATATTCTTTTGGCACCGGACGGAAGAAATGAACCTTTAGCAAACAATTCAATATGTTAAACAAGTAATTCATAGTAAGGATCTGCACTGAATAAAATGACATGCAAAAATAATATAGATATCCTTACCCCACGCTTATTAATGCCTAAAATAATTTTGCCTGGCAAGAGTCCAATGGGATCATCAATCTTACGGACAGCAAAGAACACTGAGTTCCCGTAAGGAAGCGTTCTCAAGATCCGTAAGAATTGTTGTCTCGCATCATCTTTTGTCAAATTCTCCTGCAAGTCAATAAAATATTACGAACATTTTTTTTCAAGAAAAAACTATCCTGACTTAACTGAATACATAAATAATTAAGGAGAAATTTCGGAAATGACCATAAGGCTAGATTAATGTGAAGAATTCATTTTGTATGAATTAATATACTTGTTTATATGGGTGAACAATATTTGTAGTGTGGTGAGGAAGTTGGAGAATGATGAGTTTCATAATTAGTTAAGTAAAACGTATAGTTGCATCTCTTTTCTTATACGATTATTTCTAGAAATCAAAATCTTGTTCATTTAAACTTTTGCATAGAAGATATACTATAATGTCTCTCACCATTGAGCGGTAACGAGAAAGAATATCTAATTCCCAGTCTCTTTTTGCTCGAGTAATTGCAATTTGTCTCGGGAGGAATCTTTCCAGAAGGGACGTCCAATCACTAGACACATGATTGAAAATACAGTTAATAATGAATCTTTCGTAGGTTTCTACTTACACATTAATGTAATTCATCAAATTTGTTAGATCTAAAAAAACTTTTTGAAACATTCTTAAGAAACTAGAAGGTGCAGTTAAGTCAAAATTAAAAACATGAACAGAAACACAGAAACGGAAAGGGAAAAAAAAAAAGGAAAGGTAACTAACGTGCATGTCTCTGGAGAAACAACATATCCAACTTCAACCAATATTTGCAGACCCGATAACTGTGCAGCATCATCCTTTCCAACCGGATAATTGCCCAACATATAATCATGTTGCAGCTGTAGAGAAGTAAAAAGGATGAGAGAGGAAAATAGCGCCAACAAAATAGCTGGTTGATAATCTCAAAACTAGATATATGTGAATAGCTGTAGAAATGCAGATAAAATCTCAAGAAAGCATAGTTGAAAACAGCCATACTTGGACATATGATAACTGCACGAACATCGGGTCTGTAACAGCTTCATCAGACTCCCGGAACAATTTCTTTTTAAATGTAAGTTTACACTGCAAAATCTCTCCTCTACTCCTGTCCTTTGACGCCTTAAAGTCCGCAAGTAGATCACCAATATACTTATTATCATCTAAACCAATATACTCCTCTGCAAAAGATAACAGCATTTTATTAAAAATGATGAATGTATTGGGCTAATTTAGAAAATTAGGGAACTACAACAATTTATTGCAACTTGGAAGTAAAAATAATGTAGCTGAAGAGAAATTCGTAAAAGTACCATTTCCAGGGTCAGGTGATTTTGAAACAACAGCCTTACGGCACTCGAACAAACTGAAGCTGGAATATGCTGATAGTTTGATTATTCCAGCAAGCTCCTGAAGTTTAAGCAGTGGTGAACAAAAATTGCATAAGGTGCATCAATATAATCAAGAACATGGGATGTGCTAAAATATGGAATGAGAACAAAAAATATAATAGAATGAAATATACAACTACTATCTCCGACAAAAAAAAGGTACATTAGCCAGCGTATTCAGAATCTTGAATGAGCACCAAAAGAGTTGCACATTCATGGCATATGCCTCCCACATCAATTGCTCATAAGAAACAAGAATATGCACTCTTAAAGACATAGCTATATATGCATCATCTAAAGCAATGAATGCGAGAAATAAATGTGAATAGCCAACACTATTCAAGCATAACATTTACACGAAGGCAGCATGATTTTATGCTTTTAGGTTGCAGAACAGATTACTTTATTCAATTTATCTCATACATCTAACAAAACATATAAAACCCCCAGATTACCTAATTCATGTGGATCGACGTCATAATTCATCTCGCCAGGTTATATATTTATAATCCCAGTAGATCCACCCACAATCCCAATTTGAATAACACGATGGTATCCCAATTACTCTCCATGAACAATCTATGCGCACTAAAAAACGTTTGTCAGTCAGAGATAGTTATTTAATGGAAGGCAAATTAAAATTGCACTTTTACTAACGCGTGTGAATCACCCTTGAGTAAAGCTCTCTCTGGTCTTCAGCAAACAATTAATTAAGCACCCTCTCTCCAGTGGTCAAATGTGTCTACAGTGTCCGATGTTCCCACTTGTTAATCCATACCATTTTCTATGTGACTCATTTCAAACTGATATGCATACTGATTCATAATGAACGATATTTTTGTAAACATAAGCCAATGGAAGGAGGAAAATGCCAATAAAAATTGTCACCTCTTCCTACATTAGTGGAGCAACTATAAATGAGTGGTGATGATGTTATTAATTCAGTACTGAAGTTAAATTTTTAAGATGTCTGAGCCTATACTTTCTCGTTAACAGTATTCCTAATGCAATTTCATATTCTATTGAAAAATACCTATACAATGGCCTAACTGCATGTCCGACCAAAAATTCCCCCAGACATTAACCAATCATGTAGATAAAACTTACAGAAACTTAGAATTACTTAGGGCATCATACTTTGAAGGGAGATAAGTTGAGCAGTTGTTTTCAAATAATAATCATAACAATCAACAAAAGCATCCATTGTTACACCTTCACTTATGAGCAGTATTAACATTTTGAGAACTTTACCCTAGAAAATTTCTTAACCATTTATATTTCAAAAATATTCCTACCCTTAGTTTTAGTGTTAAAAGGCATCATTAAATTAGAAATAATAATTAAATGAAAAAATAAAAACACAACTCCCAACATAAAAAGCACAATCCCTGAGAAATACCACCGCAGGTAATATTTTTCATGCGATCGGAATACCAAGCTCATTGAGACTCCACATGAAAATATGTAACTGCTATTATTAAACAACATACCAGATACCATATTATGAACAAACACAATAAATCAAGAACTATGAAAAGCTTGCATAGACGCTTCCAACAACATGAACAGTACCTCAACGGCATCAACTACAGTCGTGGCCATGTCGTATGTAATCTCTTCAAAGGTTTCATCCAAGAAGAACACTA
The DNA here is from genome assembly GCA_008636005.1 of Striga asiatica. Lineage (NCBI taxonomy): Eukaryota > Viridiplantae > Streptophyta > Magnoliopsida > Lamiales > Orobanchaceae > Striga > Striga asiatica. The sequence goes on along the minus strand of BKCP01005283.1, from coordinate 62,527 downwards.
TAGTCGTAAGCTTTTTACCAGTCAAAGCTGCTTCAATCTCCTCACGTCCGGGTATTGTATGCCTAGGTCCGGCCTTCACAGACCGCTTTAATGCTTTTAATGTATTCATAGCAAGGACTTGAACTTCGGTATCATTACTGCCACCATGTGCCACAGTATGCACATATTCGGACAAATAGCCACCAATTTCCTTTCCAGGAGGCATGCAGGACGCACTTAAATACATAAGTTCCCATGCCTTAATCAATGAGCGCCTGTTATGACAAAGCATAATGTAACCCACACAGAATCGAGCAATGTGGAACAACAAAATTCCATAAACCCGCAAAATATAAGTTCCTAAAACCCAGTTAAACTCACTGAGCATCAAATGCCAAAAACTAAATTATAATGTCAGAAAAGCCCATAGAATGAACCCATACAACCTCAAGTTCCTAATGCATAGCATACCTGTCGGGATTATTTCTTGTCTGCTTCGAGATTTGCATAAAAAGCTCATCCCGGAGTTCTGAGCGCTTCAAAGAATGCTTGTATAGTTTGCTGATAAGCTCAATGCGTTCATCTAAGCTAGCCGGAGTGACTCGTTCAGAAGAATCAACCCCCATATACTTAAGGATAACCTGGAACAATTTAACAGCTCTGCTAGCGAGATCACTATTCACCTTCAGCAATGAGGTTGGAATAGGATCCTGTCAAAAGGAATGGCATACTTTTAGCAACCAAGAGTAGAAAGGAAAATATATCTAGGTATTGAACTAGTTACCTTCTGGAAGCACAACATGTCCTCAATATTAAACTTCTGTCTAACTTGAGTGCCCACTGTCTTTTTAGAGAAGAAACTACGTCTACCGGCCGAGTGTATCTGCTTCTGCATAGCCCTCAAAAACCCCTCTACCTAAGAGAATGAAATGAATAGTGAAGTGCATTAAAAACACAGCAACAGTAAAAGAGAATCCAGACAAACTAATGCATAATCACAAACTAAGAATAGCTATTAGCATATTTGCAATTTTTACCTGGATCTTGTCAATCAATGGTATAGCACCAGCAAGTTCGGGCGGCATAACTGAAGACAGAGTATTCGGCGTACTGCAAGTGAATGGCATAATAGCTAATATAATATCATAGAGTAGACATAAATGCTTCGGTTTAAACGCAACTGATGCCCAGCAAAAAGGGAAAAAGGAAAAATCTACAAGCATTAGTTCGGGACATGATAAAATCTTACGGCGGGGCAAAGTTAGAACCATCGGAATCATAATCTTCCGCGTTTGATATGGACAAAGAGCTGTTTGAAGGGGCTTCAAATCCATTGCTAGAGCCAAATGATGACCTGCTCGATCTCAAGTTTTGTGCCATATCGAACGTCGTTTCCCGACAAAATGCAGGACAGTGTCTAATTAGATGTTACAGTGGCTCCATAAATCTCTCCATCACATTAATTTATTGAAGGTCTCAAGTTGTCTTCGTGGCACGAACTAAGATTGAGAAAGACAACAAACAATCGTCACATAAAAATAAAAATCAGAAAAAAACAAGGATGAAATAAAAACATCAATTTGCGGTAGTGAATAAAAGCTACACACCACTACAACAAACAAACAAATAAAGACCCCTAATTTTTTACCAGGATATGCATTAACCCCGCTGAAACAATCTAACTCTTTGGTTAAGATCAGTAGTAAGAAATGGAAAAAGAAGAAGAAAAGACCATGAGATCTGACATAATTCGCTCAATAAAATTGACAACTTCGAAATTCAATAACTGCAGATCATAAGGCCACTAAAGCTTTCAGAACGAAGAATCAAGAAATCAGGCCGAACTACACAGAGACCACATAAAATACAGAACAGAAGATAACAATAAATTCAAAGGTATTACACAGATACCGAACAATAAAGTAAACACAAAATTATGCAAACAATTCACACACAAACCTAAGTAAAGTTAATCAAAGTGAAAAAATATACTCCGGAATCAGATCAAAATGTCTGACGGAGGAGTGTTTTTTTGACGAGCTAGAGAGAGCTGAGGGAGAGTAGGAGGGAGAAACGAGAGAGTGGAGGTCACGGGATTTTGAATTTTATTTAGAAAAAAGATTAATGACTTATTTTACCAATTTTTTTAATATAATTTTAGCATAAGTTTCTTTAGTATAATTTCTGGTACAGTACTTTTAGTTTTCATTATTAGTAGGGATAAGTGTATTAGTGTAAATTAATAATATTATATAAATAAATAAATAAATCAATCAAATTAAAAAAAATATATTAAATTTGAAATACTTTTTAGACAATTATATTATTATTTTACTTAATCTATATATTTATATATAATAAGAATTACCATTTTTCAAAAATAGCAAGTCAAACTTTGGTCAAACATGGTTGAACATTAATTGCATGCTGTTGATAGCAAGTTTTTATTTTATTTTTGTACAAACTTGTAGCATTAATTGTTTGCATTTAAATGGAGTTTGTTAAGCGGAGTTTGTTATTTATTTTTGCGCAAGATTAGGCTGTTCCTTTTTCATTTTCACAAATTAAAAAAAAAAAAAAAAACTTTATTTAACATATAATGTGTACGGTGTACCACATTACATACTTTATTTTATTAAAAAGATTACGCAATAATTTAATAATATAAACTTACGTTAGTATTTACAAAAAATCATTAACTCTTTTAACATCAACTCGACTACTACAATTGTTTTAATCAGAGGCTTTTATTTTTAATAAAAATAAATTACAGTTCATTTAATAATCAAAATATACAATATTTTTATTGTATTCTTTTTATTACATAAAAAAATACAAAGCTACTCTAATTGTGAAATCATCAATATTTTATTTGCGCAAGAACGGGATGTAACATTTTCATTTTCTTAAATTAAAGAATATTTTTAACAGAAATAAAATTACCAAATTGCAGATTTTTTTGTTTTTTTTGATAAAAAGAAATTACGGCTGGTTTAATAATAAAAAATAACTTTAGTATTTGCAAACAATTTGAATCGTTTTTAACATCAAATCGGCTAATACCATTAAATTAGTGAATTCTGTATATTTTATAAATACCAATTCATAAAGTTGCGATTGATTTAATTTTCAAAAAGAAAGTTTTTTGATAACAGAAAATCGTGAATCACATTGCAGCCTAAATTGGTGGATTTGGTTCCATTAAGTTCTAGAAATTTCGATCATTGAATATAATTTGAAATTAAAAATCCTTTCTCATATTTGATTTAAAAACTTCGATTGTGTTTTTTATTCTAAACAATCTGATTGCCAAAAAATTACCTTAGAACTTGAATTGAAAATTTGAAATTCAAAATCCCTTCTCGTTCCATAAAACCGGGCTTAATTCAAAATCTCTTCCTAATATAAAGGAATTTTTTCAAATTGAATTTCAAACATATCTAATCACATGCTTCTATCCTTGGATGGGTAACATTAAATGAAGGATTTTGTGCCACTTTAAAATTAACAAACCTCTTGGAAATTACAAAATCATATGAAATTTAATTTTTTTTGTTTCAATTTGTACGAAATTCAAAATGGTTTAAGAATTTCAAATCAATTGAAATTCGTCTCTTTAATTTTTTTCCCTAAGTTTCAAAATTTTACAATAATTAAGTCAAATTACAAATGTATTGTTTCAAAAATCAAGAGGATGATTTTGAAAATAGACAAATCTTTTAAAAAAAAAAAATGCCTTAATCTCCATTTAATATAAATAAATTCCATTTTATTTGTAAAATTGATAAATCTGCATAAAGCATGGAATGTTATGCGTACAAAATTTCTTTTTAGCGTTTAGATATATTTTCTTTACAAAATAGTTTAGAAAAGTTGTAGGTGACTTCACATCTTTTAATAATAATATAGAAAATTTTAGATAAATTTACATATGTTAATATAATATTTTAGGAGTTTTTAGTTGTTTAAACATATAAATTTTATGTTCTATTGAACAAGCTAATTTTATATCGTTTGTAATAAACTGACACACCGTAAATTATATGACATGTTAACCTCACATTGTTAATTTATAATTATTATTTAATATTGTTTACTCTCATCTTTAATTTATAATATTTTTTTCTTGCTCTTTTAAGAGAAGATCAATAGTGGTTCCCCACTTCTTTCTGACTCGAACTCAATACCTATTTATAATTATTATTTAATATTATTTACTCGTACATCGCACGGGATACGCACTAGTTTATATTTATAAAGATAGAATAAATTTGTTATTTTGCATACATAATATGAATGTCAACTCGGTGATTAATTTGATATATAATATATGAAAAAATGATAACAAATACAAGAATTAATTAGTTGTAAAATATATTTATAATTTAAATTAACTAATTGTCTTATAATTGTAAAAGTCTTGGCTCACATTAATAAAAATATCAAATAAACAAAGTTTTCAAAATATAGGATTAACAACATATCATTACGAAGCACAAAAAGCCTGACTTGGAGAATTCTGTATAAAGAGTACATTTGTTCTCAATAAAATGATACTTCTTTTCGCTAATCATATCTATATATATATAATAAGAATTAGCATTTATCAAAAATAGTAACCTAAATTTTCGGACAACATTAATTGCTTAGTATTCTCGGATTGTTTTTTTCTTTTTTGAACATTAAATCAGCCACCGTAAACAAAATCATACAACAATGCATTTGAATTTGAATTGAAATTTTGAAACACAATCCTTCTTAAATTTGTTTTGCCACCAAATCGGAATCAATCCAAAATTCCTCCCTAAAATTAAGTATTTTGTTCAAATTGATTTAAAAAATATCTTATCACATGCACTATTGTTGGTCGGCCAAATAAAATCATTCCTTAAAGAAAGGCTTTTGCACTATTTTAAATTGACAATCTTCTTGATAAATACCCAATTTGTAGAAATTCTTAATAGATTAGGAATTTGAAATCAATTCAAAATCATCTATTTGAATATATAGATTGGACGAATTTGAAATCAATTCAAAAGTTCACATAGGACGAATTTCTACATAAAATATTTTTCAAAATTTGAATACTCTTTTCCATTATCAAAATATATAATAAAAATTAGATTTATTTCAGCCTATTTTCTTTCACAACTCTAAATATCCTACTTTTATAATATTTTAGGTGTTTATAATATTTTAAACATATATTTTTAATGTTCTTTTATAAAAGATAATTTTATATTGTTTACAACTGAATACGATAAATTATATCACATATTAACTCCACATCTTTAATTTATAATTATTAATTAATATTATTTACCATTATCTTTACGTTATAATTATTAGTGAATAAGATTTTCTCTTATCTTTAATCTATATCTATATCTATATAAAGAGGTTGTTGGAAAAATACATTAATAGAAAGTTTGACCAAATAAATATAATGTTTGACTTACTATTAATGGAAAGTTCAAAAAAATACATGTGAATCTGTAGTAACAAAATCTAAATCCTATTTTTTTGGTAACAAATTTAAAGATTCTTATGGCAAAATTTGAATCCCATTTTTTTCGTATCATATTTTAATTTTTTACCAAAATTTAAATCATATCTTTTTTTGTAACAAATTTGGAGATTCTTATGCCAAAAATGTGTCAATTATTTATGAAAACAATTCTAAATACAAATTAATTTAAAAACCGTGTAAGTTGGATACAAATTTAGAAAGTAAATAATTGTATAATTCTTAACTAATTCTTCCAATCTTATTGAATAATTTTTTCTTTCAAAAAAAGTGTGTAAATTGGATAAAGCCACGTGCAATTTTTATTTTAAAATAAAACTGATATTTAGACGGGATGTACATTCAAAATTGTGTCTACATTTTTTTTGGTAACAAAACCGGTTCATCATTGATATTTAAAGTCCCCTTATCCAATTATTTAGGAAAAAATTGTGTGCAACTTTTCAAAATTTAAATGCAACGATTTTTTTAGATTCTTATGTTTTTTCTTAAATATGTTTTACCGAGATTTTGGTAAGTTCATATCAATTTTCTTTTTTTGGTTAAGTTCATATCATTTTCTTTAGGAAAGAGACAGTTGCATAAACATTAACAATTTATTTTAATTTTTTATTATAATTATTTTCAATTCAATTTGCTTGGTACAAAAATCGGTGCAATGTTAGGAAAATTCAGTTGCATTTTTAGGAAAAATTGATGATTTTTTTATTTGGTTTAAAAAAAAAAATCAGATCAATTTGTTTGATAAAAAAATCGGTTTATTGGTAGAAAAATCGGTTTCATTTCCAGGAGTAACTAATGATTGTTTTCAATTTTTCTTAATTAAAATTTAGAATTAGATTTAAAATAAATATGGGTGAAAATCCCTAAAAAATTCTACTTTTTTTTCTATTTTAATTTTGTTTAATAAATAAGATCTTTTATTTTTTTTTAAATTTGTTAACTAATAACTAATAATATGCAATTTTGGATAAATTCGAACACATATGTAGTACTTTACGTGCCAAAGAATCAAATCAATAATGTTGTACATAAGGAAGTGTTTAATAACTTATAAATTTCATGAAATTTTTAATAGCATGAGACAATTTAAATACATAAATACTTTTTAAAAAATAAATAAGTAATAAATGTTCTCGTGCATCGCACGGGTAACGTACTAGTATATATAAAAAGATTAACATTTACCAAAAATAGTTAGCAAAGATTTTGCACAACATTTAATTCATATACTTTTGGAAATTTTTGTAAAGATTTTCAGACAAGATTAAATGAATAGCCAAAAACATTAGTTTTTGGTTCCATATACGTCAGTTGCCATTAAAAATTGGAAATATTATTGTATTTTTTATTTCACACGATGTAAATCAGATCCAAGAATAGTTTAATAATGGGTTTTGGTTCTTACTACTACACACGATGGATTGAAATAAGGAATCTAAAAAATCGGACCAATAATATTAGACAACTCTTTATTCTATACAAGCCTGAAAAATCGGACCACTAATATTAGGCTACTTTTATTCCATACAACATAACATCCTAAAATTTTGGATTCTCCGATTTTGAATATCAATTTTTCAAACCTTCAATCAAAATTATAACATCCTAAAATTTTGGATTCTCCGATTTTGAATATCAATTTTTCAAACCTTCAATCAAAATTCGAAGTAGATTGCATACAATATGCCATCCAAAAAATTCAAATTTCTTATACTTTAAAACTCCCAATTTTGAATTTTTTTACATAAGTACTTAAAAAAAACTAATTTTTATGTTCTCTCAACAAATTTAGGGTGAGATAATATGTTAGGCTCATAATATTTAATATAGTTTTAAACATATTGTTTAGATACTTTTTTTACACATTCTATCTATATATACATTTACATGTACACAATACATATACATATGTTAAATTTAAATATTTTTACATATTTTTTTAAAATTTTAAAATGTTAATTTAGAAAATTTTAGGTGACTTTACATATTTCAACAATGATATATAAAATTTTAGATATTTTTACATACGTTATATAATATTTTAGGTACTTTATATTTTAATTATACATTTTCTCATTTTTTTTATACTAGATAATTTTGTATTGTTTACAACTGATATAGGATATATCATATCACATATTATATCCACATCTTTAATTTATAATTATTAGTTAATATTGTCTACCATCACCTTTATTTTATAATTATTAGTTAATATTGTTTACCCATGCGTCGTACGGGCAACACATTAGTATAATTTGTATAATATTTAAAAAAAATGTCACTGCTGAAGGTCAGAAAATACGTCCACATTGGACAAAGGAAGAGAATGTGCTATTGGCAAAGGCTAACGTGACAATAAGTGACGATCCAATTACCGGTAATGATCAGAAGGCCAGAGCGTTTTCGGTACGTGTTGCAAATTATTACAACGAAATCAAACCTTTTGTTTATATTTATAGAAATTTAAATATCATAAGATCTCACTGGCATAATACGATTAAAAAAAGGTGTATCGGTTCAATGAGTGCTGTAACAATATTTACAGTGTTTATCGAAGTAGTTGTAGTGATGATGATATATTAAGTCGGGCTTACGAATAATATCGTATCGAGAGTAAGGGTGTAGCATTCAATCTTGAGCATGTATGGAGAATCCTTAAAGATCGTCCTATGTACACTCCACAGTCTTCTAATGATATTTTTGTTGAGAGAAGGACGAGAATTGATGAGTCTAGTGCTAGCAATACTTCATCAAAGGGGGATGAGAGTATTGACACAAATGAACTTCATGAAGTGACTAGCCCAATTGGACAGAAGACAACTAAACGAAAGGTTAAGGACAAAGACAAATCTAACCTTGTTGAGATGGCCACAGAATACAACAACATGATTAAATATCTTGCTTAGTTAACAGGCTTGATAAAAACGGAAGTTGAAGTTAAAAAAACTACTCTTGAGGAGAAGAAGTAGAGAAATCGTCGAAAAGACTATGAGATTTTATTGAATGACACAAGCCACATGACTCAAGAGCAACGTATTTCTCATGATAAAATGTGTCAAGTAAACCGAGAGAAATGGAACTTGTAGACTGTGTACTATCTATTTTAATTATCTTTGTATTTTTGTATGTTGTGATTTGTGAAATTAACCTTTAGTTTATATTTCATTTAAGTTGTTCCTGCTGAAAAAATAAAAATTCATTCATATCCTCTATTATTAAAAGAAGACATAAATGACGTGACAATTCATGAGTTGTATTGTCCATTTGAACAACATAACATGCAGAACAAATAAATATGTCAGAAAATAAGATATGAGCTATGATATGTTTATCAATTTGCTGACACGAATAAATGTGTCAGAATGTAAGGCATGTGTTATGACACATTTATCAATTTGATAACTTAAATCATTGTATCAAAATCACTTGATATTAGCTATGTCAATAATTTTGTCAGAAGATAAGGCGTGGGTAAAGAAGGCATGGGCTCTGACACATCTATCAATTTGATAACTCAAATTATTGTGTCGGAATCATGTGGTATGACCTATGGCAATAGTGTTGTCAGAAGATAATGTGTGGGCAAAGAAGGCATGAGCTCTGATACATCTATCAATTTTATAACTCAAATTACTGTGTCAGAATCATGTGGTATGGGCTATAACAATAATGTTGTTAGAAGATAAGGTGTGGGCAAAGAAGGCATGGGCTCTGACACATTTTTCAGTTTGATAACTCAAATTATTGTGTCGGAATTACGTGGTATGGGCTATGGAAACAATGTTGACAATAATATTGTCAGAATCATGTCATGTGGTATGGGCATGACATATGACACATTTATTATTGACAAGAATATGCAACAATGTCGTCAAAAATCTTATATGTAGAGATCTATATATTCAAAGCAATCCAACATTTTTTTTTCTTGAATAAAAAATCATAACAACAAAAATTTAGAATTTAATTAGAGCGATTAAAAGAAAATGTCTTAGTATTCATTTAGATCACACTCTAATTCATCATCACCCGCCGACAGTGAACATGGTGAGGACACAAACTATTCATAAATTGCAATGATATCATCCATTGGTCAACGAAACCACGATTTACTTCAAGCATATCAACGCAAACTTGAAATTCGTAAAAGAAGAAGGTTCATCTAGAGAAATCGTGATGTCGGGCGTGACAGACTCATAAGTGAATATTTCTCTGAGCATCCAGTCTACACGGATAACATATTCCATAGACGTATTCGTATGTGAAGAGAATTATTTCTACGAATTGTGAATGCACTTCAGACACGATCATCATACTTCCAGCAAAACATTGATGCAGCGGGAAGAAAGAGTTTGTCACCACTTACCACTTCAAAAATGCACGACAGTCATTCATCAGATGGCTTATGGAGTCCCAGCTGATCACCTTCGATGAACATTTACGTATGGGTGAGTCAACTGTAATTAAATGTCTTTCTAAATTTTGTGAAAGTGTGGTTGAAATTTTTGGTGATATATATTTGAGAAGACCCAATGCTAGCGATGTTCAACAACTTCCCCAGATGCACGAAGAAAATCATGGTTTTCCAGATATGTTTGGAAGCCTTGATTGTATGCACTGACAATAGAAAAATTGTATTGTTGCTTGGAAAGACAAATTCACAAGAGGACATGGGTCTCCGACAATTGTCCTTTAAGCGGTTGCTTCACATGTTTTATGGATATGACATGTGTTTTTTTGGTGTTGCCGGATCACGTAATGATATCAATGTATTATATGAATCTCCTTTATTTAAGAATGTATTGCAAGGAAATGCACTACATGTCAATTTAATAGTCAAAGGCACCCAATATACAAATGGGTATTATTTGACAGATTGAACATATCCGAAATAGGCTACATTTATAAAGTCTTTTTCTTGTCCATGAGATCCTAAAAGAAAGTTATTTAAAGAAAAACAGGAAGCTGCTCGAAAAGATGTGAAAAGAGCATTTGGGGTCATACAGTCTCGATGGGCAATTGTGAGAGGTCATGCTCGGTCTTAATATTATTCTACACATTATGATTGTTGAAGATGAAGGTGATCAAGTAGCGCATTAATACAATGACGAGGATGAAGGCCCCGCACAACATGTCCAAGGCTAAAATCGTAAATTTCAAGATTATATTCGTAGAAGTTCAGAGATACGAGACAATACAATGCATCACTCACTTCGTGCAGACTTAGTTGAACATATTTGGACACATTTTGCTACTAACTAAAAGGTTTTTTTTTCCCGTTCTACTATTTTTCATTTGTAATATTAATTTATGTTTTTTTAATCTAATAATATTACTTGTATTTTCAACATTTAAAATTAATTAATTTAATTAAAAAATACATTTATTTTTATTGCATTTTCAACATTTAAAATTAAATATTTTAATTAAAAAAATACATTTATTTTTATTGAATAAAAATATAATAATAGTATTGAATGAATGAGTAATGAGTCTCATTATTTGTATTTAAATGAATGAACCAATGTGAATGTGTGTTTAAATAATAGATGTTTAGTGGAAATATAATGTGGAATAGTGTGGATGAGAGATAGAGTAAATTGTGATTGAATAAATGATAAACGGTGTGAATGTCATTATACAATGTAAAATGTTTTTAATCTAAAAAAAATTAAATAAAATTACTGATCATTATAACTCAACATTCAGCAATCAAAAGATCTCCACCGTCGCTCGAGCGCATCCACGACGCCCTCAAAGCTGTCAAACCTGCCGCCGACCACATCGATCCCCACCCCCAACCTCTCCGCCCCCGCCGCCGTCACGGGGCCGTGCGCCGCCGCCACCATCCGCGGCCACATCCGCCTCACCGCCCCCCAGTCCGACCCCGCCGCCTCCAAGCCCTTCAGGAGCCCCTCCACCTCGCCGGTGCTCGTGAAGACGACCGCGTCCACCGGCCCCGCCGCCTCCAACAGCCCCGCCGCGCATCCGGCGCCGCACCACCGCGTCTCGTACGCGTCCACCCTGACGGGGACCCAACCCCTCGACCGCAACCCCGCCAGGAACCGGGGCACTACCGGCGGCTCCTCCAGGCCCGCGACAAGCGGGACGGGGCACATAACCTTCCTCCCCAATCCCCACCTCAGCGCCTCCACCATCCCGTCCGGCGTCGCCACCGGAGGCACCAGAACCCTAATTCTTGCCGGATTCCCGCACAGCCTAGCTGCGAAGGACTCATCTAGAAGCTCCGAGTCTTTCCCGAGGGCCGAAACCGTGAAAATTCCTCCGCCGGAGGGTAGAGGAGGCGCGGGGACTGCGGCGAGGGCTTCGTCGAAGGCGGTGATGCCGGTTCTGGAGGTGAACGCCAGGGCAGAGAAGCCGCAGAGAGGGGGATCGGGCGGGAGGAGGTATTGTTGAACGGAGGAGATGGTTTGCGGGGTGGGGCCGACGGCGAGGGTAGGGCACCAGAGCGGATCCCAGTCCTTGAGGCGAATGAGCCGCGAGAGCCTACCGGCGTAGTTTTCCGGGGTGGTGAAGGCGATTAGACGGCGGTTATTGGGTAGTGGTGAAGAAGAAGAAGAAAACAAGGGCGGATTTTGGTGTGAATTGAGGGTTATCATTTTCAGCGTACTATCAAAATCTCGTTCTTGGAGGTTGGAGAAATATCCTTTTTTTTTCCCCTTCATTTACCATTATTTTTAGATCAAAATTACCAATATCAATTTTTTTAGGGTTAAGCAATTACATAATTTAAAAATAAAATATTATATTCTAAACAAAAATATGAATAAAACTGACTTTCTTTTGTGATAAAAGTATGACAAATTGATTGTTAGACCGCTCTATACAAAAAATTGTGTATACCAATAAGAGCATCTCTAATGGAAAATTCTTCATGTTATGTTGTATGGCATGAAGAATGAAAACTAAAAAATTAGTGGTAATGGTGCTTTATAGCACTTCAACTAAACAAAAAATGAAATCTAGACATTGGTGTAAGAAAAATGAATTATAGCCATTTAGTCATGTGAGAAGACATAATTACCTTTAGACACCATTTTATCAACTTTTTCTCATTTTTATATTTTTCACCATTTTCTCCCTTTTTTCACCATCTTCATTTTCCCCCTTTCTTCAATCTCTCATTTCCCCGATTTCGAATCTTTCTCTCTCTCTTCTCCGATTTCATCTCCTATTTCATTTCCATTGTATTCACTTTTTCATCCGCCAGCCCCTTTCCCCTTTCATTTTCATTTTTCTCCCCTTTGCAAACCGCCCGCCCCTTTCCCCTTAAAATTTTCTCCGCTGCTCTTCTCGGCGATTATTCCGGTGAGTCACGGTCCATTGAGCTTCTCGCTCGCTTTCAACGAGTTCTCTTCTTGTCCACAGAGCCGCAGCTCTCTTCTCCGGCGATTCAAGGTGCGTTTTTTTATTTTTTTTTTGTGTTTTTTAGGCGATTTTTAAGGGTTTTTTAGTTTAAATGTGTATTTTGAGTTCTTCTCCGGCAATTCAAGGTGCATTTTGTTATTTTTTTGGGTTTTTAGGTGATTTTTAGGGTTTTTAGGGTTTGGTAGCTAGCCTTGAAAGTTGGGGTTCGGAGAAGTTATATAACAAGATTATACTTACGGTTGATCTATAGTTAACAACCCATTTCGAAAATATTGTGCTTCTCATATGGTTTTGGTATGTTTTTATCTCAAGCGTATATGTGTATAAGAAAATCTTTTACTCACTTTTTTCCTCGCCCGAGACATAATTCATTTGAAACTCTTCAAGAAATGGGATGGATATGTTTTGAATTATGTGTTATTGGATCTTAATGGTAAAAAATATGAGTTTTTGTTGTGTTGTTTTGAATGGGCAAAGATTATGGGAAATTGAACAAAGCTTAAGCATTTAGATGATTTTGTGAGTGATGGTGTGAGAGGGAAATTGAACAAACCTTATTTTCGTTGTTAAGGTTTGCAAGTTATCTTCTCTTTGTGTTGTGAATCATGTTTGATGGTTAGAGCATTTCTTGTTTTTGGAATGGATGTAAATGAGACTTTTTGAGTGTAGTATTCATTCTTAAATGTACCTTTTTTAGGATATTTTTTGTCAATTCTCATTTTTGTAAAAATGTAAATTGAGCATGCACTTGTTAGTGTAAGATCTTTCATTTTACTTCTATCAGTCGGGTGGCATATGTGCTGCTGAATTGTTCTGAATATTATCGGTTTCTACAATCAAATTGTGGCTGTTTTACTTGCTTATTAATATTGTCTTGATGTGGACAATATTATTTGAGAAGAAAATCTATCTTGATTTGAAAACTTTGTTGAGGATGTTGGTCATTGAGTTGCAGGTAGTGGCAAGTATGCGTAGAGTATTAGGAAACTCAAAATAGAGCTGTATGCCACACTATGTATGTTTTCAGTTTTGAGTTAATTGGGCTTTTGCTACTAATTTGATATATCGTGAAGAAGTAGTCATCTTTAAATGTAAATTGATGCATTTCTTCATTTTCTTAATTTGAAAAAAGATCTTCATACAAACCTCTTACCTATTTGAGGCGCTATTCTTAGAACACGACGAGATGGCAACCGCTAATGAGGTATGATGTTTTTTTGCACAAAAATAAGTTTTGTAGTTTACGTGGAAAAACTTCAGTTTTTTTGTTCAAGATCATTAGTTTCTAATGAGTTTATGTTGTTTACTCAAGAAAGAGTTTGTAGTTTAACTTCTGTTTTCTTGACAAGAAACAGACTTCTGGAGTAGGAAACCTGTTTCTTGTCAAGAAACTTGTTTCTTGTCAAGAAGCCTGTTTCTTGAGAAGAAGCCTGTTTCTTGACAAGAAACCTATTTCTTGTAAAGAAGCCAGTTTTTTGAACAAGAAACTGGTTTTTAACCTATTTTTTAATATTGTGTTTTTAAAGAAGTTAAAATAATATTGATTGTTTCATGATTGTTAGGGGGACTGTTGGAGTTGGAGATGGGGTAAAGGTTACACTTGGGGCGGCAGAATCAATTGTCAGACGAAGCCTAAAGTAATAGGCTATATTAAAAGTCAATTAGGTGCTTGTGGCCGTCTTCGGGAGTTTGAACAATCTTGTTTTGGACATTTCTTGAGGTTTGATGAGCAAGCGTACTACAGTGGGAGACTACTACTTGCCTTACTTGGTCGAGAGGTTTTTCTATGTGACGCTCGAGAGAAGGAGCGTTGGTTTCGAATTGAAGGTAATAATTATAAATTTAGGAAAGTCGAATTTTGCCAAATCAGTGGTTTGATGTTTGGTGGGTCGGAATTCATCATCGAGGAGAGAGTTTACCGGCCATTGATGGGGTATATCGACGCCACTATGACGGCAAGAGTGTGATAAGAGGTGATCTGTTGAGGGATTTCACGAACGGTCATTTTTAGAATATTCCCGATGACGTGCTGAAGGTTTCCATGATCTTAATTGTTCACTATTTCTTATTTGCACCCGACCAGAGGTCCGCTGCGCCACTTTGGCTTTGGATGTTAGTTGAAAATTTGGACATGTTCGGGAAATTTCCTTGGGGCACATTTTCCTTTCAGCGTTTATACCATTGTCTCGATGGTATAAGTGAACCAGATGAGGGGTGTGACGTTCAGTTGAACATCCATGGTTTT
Source organism: Striga asiatica (assembly GCA_008636005.1). Classification (NCBI taxonomy): domain Eukaryota; kingdom Viridiplantae; phylum Streptophyta; class Magnoliopsida; order Lamiales; family Orobanchaceae; genus Striga; species Striga asiatica. The sequence continues at coordinate 47,381 of BKCP01005283.1, read as the reverse complement.
TTAATGCCTTTTCAGGTACATATACAATTTTACAATTGTTTCATTATTTTTTGTTATTTAGTTTAAAAAGACCATTTACGATTTTTTTTTTTCTAAATAGATATGGGCTTGTGAGATGATGCCCGAGTTTGTATGAGGAGGTGGAATGGTATGCATCGGACATGGTCTACCGCCCGAAGAAAAAATTTCTTCAGTTGTCTGACATTGATAAGCCCGAGGTAAATATATATGTTCTACATTAAAATTGCTATATAATTCTTGTTATGAAATTATTCTTATTCTTCAATTTGTCATTTTTTTTTGTTTGGCATTTTCTTAATAGATTCAATGTAGACCAAAATGCTGTAGAGTAATGGCCCTTTTCGTGGCATCGTGAACAAAATGCTGAACTTCGAGAGTTGGAAGAAGGGCTAGTAGAAGGTATACGGTTCGACCTCGGCCTTCCGGCTTGCTTGGGATTAATAGGGGATTTGACAACCATTAAACTAGGCACTGTAGTTAAGTCCCATGTGGTTAGATGCGCAATTGGCATGATCATCGGCTCGTAAAGTTTGCGCAACGTTGTCGTCTTATAGTAATCGTGCACATATCCATATACCGAATCATTTGCCTTCCTAAAAATGGTACATGCATATAACATTTTATTATGGGGTACAATAAACAACAAAAGTAAAAAAATTAAAGCTTTTATTAAATTAAAAAAAAATTTACCCGATAGCCTTTATAGCATGTGCACAAGGCATTAAATCGACCTGGAAGGGAAAACAAGTACAAGTCCGATCATTCAAATTGACGACAAAATTCTTGACCCCGTCTTTCACGTGGTAAACATGGTGATTGATATTTGAAGCTTCCATTTTGTCGGCTTCAATTATATAATCCACCAAACGCTTAGATATTGATGGAGTAACTTCACAATCTGTGTTTTCTGCCTCGATGCGTCTTTCGTAGAACCACTTTTGCATGATGTTTCGAATACATTCAAACAAAGAGCAAACCGGCAATTTTCTTGCCCAACGAAGCCTATTGTTCAGAACCTCACAAGCATTTGAGGTCATGAAACTATATCGTCTCACAGGACATTGACTTCGTGCCCGCCTATCTGGATTGGCTCCAATCAACTCCTTCCATGGTTCCTGATGTTTTTTTGCAAGCTCAGCCATCGACTTTTGCAACACAATAGGGGAATAAGTATATGCAGCTTTCATATATAAACCAACTGCTTTAACACCGTGACTTCGAATATTCTGTCGTAGGTGGTACGAACATACGACATGTACGGCATCAGGGTAAATAACGTCCATAGCATATTTTATGCCTGTGTTTCGATCAGAAACAACCACTAAATTTTCCAGACATCCAAATGTGGAGCGAATTTTTTGGAGAAACCACATCCAAGAACTATGACATTCTTTATCGCCAATACCAAATGCCAATGGAAAAATTTGTTCATTTCCGTCGTTTGTCGCTGCTACAAATAAGATGCCTTTATACTTACCCTTCAAATGAGTACCATCAATTACAATCACAGGCCGACAGTAATTGATGAAGCCTGAAGACGCGTGAAAAGAAATGAATGAATACTGGAACACATCTTCATTATCGGTCTGAATATATGCCGATGCTCTAGGATTTTCCTTCAAAGACATATGGAAATACGCCGGCATAAGTTCCCAGGATTTCTTGTGATCGCCGTAAATGTAGTCATAGGCAACATTTTGGGACTTCAGAGCTTTATCGTATTTCAGCTTAATACCATGATCACGCTCCATGTCACCAATAATTTCGGCAGGCTTCAATAATCGGCCCTCTATCAATAGCTTCGGTGCAAATAATGCTCCAATGATCTTAGAAGGCAATTGTCGTGGCGCTGAATGACCGAGGTTAACAGAACATGTATGTGGATGGTTGAATTTAGAAATTACCCAACTTTTTCCAGTTAATGCATTTGCAGAAAGCAAGAATGGGCATTCTTATGCTTGCACACAACCTTTAACCGAGACTTTGAAGATCTCGGTGTTCGGTACTCCACTTTATGCTTCAAGTGATATAAACCCACTTTTACTAACAAGTCGTCCTTACTATCGATGATAACACCTTTGGATAATTCACGGTCTAGCATAGAAGGCTCTTCAAATGAGGGACGGACATCAACATTATGATAAATTGCTCCGGGGGCCATCCAAGCACCAATCAAACGAGTAGCGGTTTCATTCAAATCATCCTCTGCACTAGCATCGCCTCCAGAAAGGTCAAGCCGAGAACATCATGGATCACTACACTCTTTTTGTTGCGTAGAATATGCTCATTTACCCCACCAATAATGTTTGAGGGCGACACAATATTGTTGTCACCATATTCATCATGTTCAGAGACAAGCATATGATCTTCTTCAATAACGAAGTCTGAATCATCATTGCTATCATCAAGCTCATCTACGAAATCGTCATTGGCATAAGGATTATCATTGATGTTCACATCATCACTGAAAGCATCACAATCTTGCTCGTCATCATCACCTTCATCATTCGCAGTAGAATCCTCATGGCACCCACTATCCACACCCCAATGACCTTGTTCAGGAGAATAACGGAAGGCATCAGCTTCATTTGATTCTATCCTTCTATTGTCAGACACTACGTTGTTGTCATTGTTCGGCGGATGCGATGTTGATGGTTGACTGTGTAAGTTCATAAAAGTTGGATACACAGCACCATATAGATAGAGAGGTGGGCCCCGAGCAGCAACTTGATTCATAAACCCACCTTGTCCGTCGATATGGCCATACGAAGGGTACGTTGGTACACTCGCCTGGTTGTACGGAGCTGGACGATCCTTCGACTGTAGCGTAACATATATGGTAGGTATTGGGAACATGTCAAACACATTTCGGAGATCTGATTCACATGAGATTCGTCATTTCTTGACATCTCTGTTATCACCGGCCACTAAAAAGTGAAATTTGTAGTCACTCATGTTTCTGTCTACACGAACAATGTCGTGAACTCTATTTAAAAATACTTTTTATTTTTTTTTGTTGTTCAGATGGACGTTGGCAAAGTGTATATTGTTCACAGTGGCTTTTGGGATGGGAATGTGTACAAAAATGGCGAGATAGAGGTGAATTTTTTGTGTCTAAGGACCTCATCTTATGAATTATTAACATAAATAGTTTGCTTGAAAGGATAACTTGGACCTCAAGAATAGTGTTTTTGAGAGCTCAAGTTACCTGTTTTTTATTCAAGAAACCTGTTTTTTGTTCAAGAAATAGGTTTCCTGAACAAGCAGTAGTTTTTTGAGCAAAATAAACAGTTTCTAGAGCAAAATACAATTTCTTGAGCAAATTACAATTTCGTGCGCAAGAAACAGGTTTCTTGAACAAACAACAGTTTCTTGGGAAAACAATAGTTTCATGGGCAACAGACAGTTTCTTGGTCATCTCCCCCAGGCCACCACGGCGTGGAGCTTTGCCGCGGCGCGGGACTTACAGGATTGCCGCGACGCTGAGCCCCGTTTTTTTGGTCAAAATAAACTAAAAAAAAAACAATCTTTTCNACATAGGCGTAATTGAGGAGGAGAAGGTGAAAAGTGAAGGATAAAGAGTTGTTAGGTTAAAACCATTAATAAGGGCACAGTAGTCTTTTTGTCCCTTAAAATGGCCATTTTTCATTTTTTTCCCCACAATGGCTATATATCATTTTTTCTTTCAAAAAATGGCTAAGAAATCGGGCCTCTGAAAAAATTATGTCTTTAATGGTTAATGTTAATTGTGATATAATTTGGGATGTGTAAAATTTTAATTAGTTGAAGAAGATAAATAAATTAAATAAATACTCTAATATAGAAAGACTTCTACATCTAGAAAGTCTTCTAGAATTTTTTCAAGCCAAGTTGAGATTATTTGTGCCATGTGGCATCAAAATAGAGAAATAGAAAGATCATTGGAGATGCTCGTGTCCATCTTGAAAAAAAAAATAATGATTAGTGTTTTGACTAATTACTAGTATTCGACTTGTGCATTTGCACAGATATAAATAAATTATTGTGAGTCTGTATGCATATAATGATTAATTATTTTTCTTTCACTTTTTTGCAGACCAAATTTACAATTAAAAGAGTTAGTAATATTTTTTTTTAAATTGCGTTTATCTGATTGGATGTAATGTATATTTTGGTACGTCTTTTATTTGTGAATTATTTATTATTTATTTAGGAATTTCAAATATATTTTTTATTTAAAAAAAATTAAATGTAACAACAATAATAACATCTAATCACATTATACGGTCAACACATTATATGGTCATCTGTCATTAATCAAAAGTTTAAAATTATTTTTGTAATTTTGAAGTGATGAGTATTAATTATTTAATGATTAAATAAAAGATTAAATACATCAAAATGTAACGGTTTTTGGAGAAAAAATTGTTAAATTGCCATATAGGTAAAATTAAATAGGTTTTATTAAATGTTATTAGCTAGTAATTATATATATATAGATTTCTTTGTCAAATTTCCTTAAATAATATATTAATATACTACTTTTCTAATAATTATTCTCATCATTCCATGTTTTAATTATTTTCTAAATTTCTTGTTTTTTTATTCTCTTTTTATTTATAAGATTTCCTATACTAAATATAAATAAAATAATTAGTCTAAAATGATAAGTAATTAAAAAAATGCAAACCTAAAACGAAATTTAGTATAAAACAAACTAAAGGGATATAAATAATAAAAAATAAAAACAAAACAAACTAAAGACATCGCAGGTATTGAACTGCAAAAGAAATATGTAGATAATAATAACTTAAAAAAGGCAAAAAGTTATAGTTCTCAATTACTATTTTCTTATATGTAAAGGCATCTCTAATGTATAATGTGATTTTTGACGTGAGCTATCCGATAAAAATTAGATGTAAATCTTACGTATGAATAAAACTAACATATGCGTATATATGTAAATTCAACCATTTAGCTGCTTTAGCTGACTCGTTAATTCTGTTTTTTTCTTAATAAATTTTGTTGTTTCAAAAAATATAAAATAAAATAAAACTAACTAGATATCATACAACAATGTTCTGTATATTGGTTACTTTTACTAATTAAGGTTGATTAGTTCTCAAAAAAAAATAAAAAAAGGGTTATCCTTTGGATGGAAGAGGTCTATTAACTTGTTTGGTTTAGTAGATTATTATAACATTTAAGTTGAGATTACTTTTTTGTCCTTCATTTGAAATAATTTTTTCGAATGTATCTCCAATCCAAAATTCACTTTTCATCATGAAATTTGTAAATTCAGAAAACAATCTCAACCTCTTCGCGGCATGTTGTTCACTTTTCATCACGAAATTTGTAAATTCAGAAAACAATCTCAACCTCTTCGCGGCATGTTGTTCGTGCGAGGCGGGTGTAGGTGGCGTAGCACTGATCCAATTTCAATCCCAACTCGAGATCGAATGGGGGTAAAGGGAGTGGTACCACCTCTGTGCTTTAGCTCCCAGCGTCGGTGAGAACATCCGACATCTCAGCGCATCCCCGGCTCCATGTAGATCCATCCACGAAGTGTAAAGTCCCGCATGGGCATCTGGGTTCAGGTTCGGGTTCCCGTCGTACAATCCGGTCTGAGGGACTTTCACTTTTTCGGGTAATGGCTCGCGGATGATGTCCTCAGATAGCGGAGAGGCCGTGTCGATGACATGGGGGCGCGTTCTTCAGGGAAAAGTTGGCGGTGTCCTCCGATTGTTCCTCAGAGCTTCTCGTTCAAGGGCTCTTCTAGGGGTCGGTGATGGTGTCCTTCGATCGTGTTTTACGCCTGGCTTCTAGCTCGACGATCTTCTTTTTAGGGCAGTGATTTATTCACGTCCGTGGTTCGTAGGTCTTCCTCTGCGAATCGTATCCCTCAAATTGTCTTTGTGTTCCAGACCGTTGAGGGGTCAGGCAACCGGTTGATCATGATGTCTAGTCTGAAAGGTAGGGGCCGGCCTACTCTCCCCCGGTTCCTCGGTCAAGGCCGGCCTGGATGCCTTTTCCCTTTGGATTTTGGTGGTGTGTTTCGTAGATTGGCCGTTAACTAAGCCTTTGTCCTTCTTCCCTGTGGCGCTGTCTGTTCCTNCCCGGGCATTTTTGCAGTTTCCGCCGCTGCGGCCTGGTTTGCCAAAGCCGCCGACGCTAATATCTTCGCTACGGAACTTTCCATACCTTTAAGGAAGTCCGGATGTTAAAACATCGCCATCATGTCCATAGTGGCTGCGACTGGAGGGTTGATAGTGCCGCGACGGCTTCGACGCTTGCTTTCTTGTCGTGTCAGTCGCGGGGATGACGACGGGAACTTGTTCAGTCACGTGCGGCCGCGGATGTTTTCTTTTAGGGAGAACGGCGTGGGAGGAGTCTAATGCCTGTCACTGAGGTGATGATTGTGGCCACTCTCCCGTGCTGATTGACATCATCCTCCAACGGGAGGGTTCTCGATATGTGTCTGTTCATTTCGAAAATTTGCCCCAAGCAACATATGGGGTCCTTCTTCTAGCGTCAAACTGTTGATTGACGGATTTGATCAACCCAAATTACGAAATTTAAACTGTTGATTGACGAATTTGATCAACCCAAATTAAGAAATTTGGTGTTAATTTAGGATCATCAAGGCCATAAAAGTTGGATTTTGTCAGAAAGGTTGCATGCAATTCAACCTTATAAAGGTCGGATTCCGTCTTAAATGCGGGAATCCTTTTTGCGTTTTTACTATTCCGTACATTAAATTGGTCTATCACAAATGAATCCTTTTCTTATAGGTTCTGGAGGCTATTTATAGCGATACCTCTCATCTCTACTGTTCACCTAAGCCCCTTGCATTTAATGCTATGTGACAGACATTAAATACCTGCAGATTACCCTATTAGTCTGTGGGACATAGGCCCGCAGAGCCGGCACCTCTGTCCCATCTGTCATCATGAAGCTGCAAGTGGCAATATTATAGCATTTGTCGTGGCAGGAGTGGAACTGATCTCCAACCAGCGTGGGTAAAAGAGGCCGCGCGACTGAAGTCCGATGCTCGGGTGCTCTTTGTCTTTTCACCCCTGGGGGAGTGATTTGGAATATTTCGTCATGATCCGACCTCAGTTCCGAGCTTTAGTATCTGATTATCTTTTGTTTAACTCGGGTATCAACAATATGCAAGTTGGAAAAGCTCTAATTTCTCAGAGATACTATGCCCACCAAAATATATTTTTAAAAAAAAATTTAGATTATTATTTATTTTTAAAACTATACTTGTCACTTATACAACTTGCAAGTTTTATATTATACCAATTTTCTAAACATTTTTTACATAATAACTTTATAGAGAACCCGTTGTTGAAAATGATGAGTTTGGGGAAGTTACCACCGGCACATAGAGAAGTAAATACATAGGAGGTGCCCACACTTTCAATCTATATCGCTTCCATATGTTAGCATTTTGTGTGTCAATTTAGTTGGTAGACCAAAAACCAATTTTTGAGAGGAGCAGGTGAAAAGTAGAGAAGTGGTGCAAATGACCAAAAATGAACGGCAAGTCTTGATTTTTTCCTGTATCTAGAAAGTCTAACAAATTTTGCCATCCAAAAAACAGACCCCTTTACTGCATCCATTGATTACTCAAATCTTTTGAAAAATAGTATCTATTGTGAAATTCATTTCAAATTCACATAGGTATTATAGTTTGTGTGACAAAAAAATTGGTCCCCCCGTTTCTAGTCAAGGATGGCATGGACCATACTAGGTCCACATTATTAATTCCCATCTCCATTATTTTACTCCACCTTGAACTATTGCAAGTTTATTAATTCATCCAAGTAATAGGAAAGGTGCAGTTTTTCAGTATGGCACCACCTCCCCTACCCCACAAACATATAATTCAAAAAATAAAAAAATAATATATAATAAACATGAAAAGAAAATCTAAACATACTAATAAAGTAATGATTATCTCGATCGTGTTAGAGAAAGTTGATACTTGATAGCTTGTTCATTCATTTGATAAAAAAATTCGAACCATAGTCTCTTAACAGTTGCTACTAACAAATCTTTTGTCAACCATTGTAGACGAATCATCCTTTGGGAGTAATGCAAATGTGTTAAGATAATGAATAAACATTTTAGGGATATGATATGATAGTGTATCTTGGAATTATTAAGTAAAATTTGTTACTTTGACTATTACACTTTTAATAAACGAGCTGAAAATTCAACACGAGCTCGGTTTGTTTAAACTCGTGAAATCTTGACTCGGCTCGTTTAACGAACTCATAATCATAAATGAGTTGTTTGCAAGTACGATTTGTGCGTTCAGAAATATGCTCACCTTAGCTCTTCCTTCGAACACCTATAAAAAAATAAATAAACGAGTTGTTTGTGAACGAAATAAACTTAACTCCTTTAATTTATTATTCGAGATCTACAGTATACTTACATAAACGAGTTGAATTCGAACTTTCACAGGACATATCAAACTATGTTTGTGAACCACTCACTCCAAATATCATTTCATTGATGACGAGTGTTAAATGTCAACTTCTCTTACCATATAAAAGAACTGTGACCACTGATGTGCATACGTACAAGTGAAAAAAAGAACTTAATGAGTACAATACCAGTATGCGAAGGGTACAAGTATGCGAAGGCACGAGAAAAAGGGAAAAAAGGTTTTTCGTCCAGTGGTTTTTTTCCATTTCAAATAGTATAATTTATTTGAAGCCTTTTTCTCATTCATTGTCAAGAACAGTAATGTATTTGGATGTCCGTACTCCGACAGCGACCACTGAGGGATGGTGGCACATGCCTCCTGTCAAATCATATTTCTCATCACAACGGCCACGATCTACGGTACGGTTCTTTGGACGGCTCAGATTCATCTCTTTTGACGATAGAGAGAGAGAATGAGAGAGAGAGACTGAGGAGAGGGACATTTGCTGAGCATTTGCATAGTATCAGCAGTACCGTATATTGCATTACACGCACACGCATTCTCTCTCCCCTCTTTCTTTCTCTCTCTTCACCCCTGGGATGACTGTCACCAGGTCGGCCTTGGTCGGGTGACTATAAAATAGAAGAAAGCTACTGTCTTGTGTTCTTTTTTCCTCCCACTTGATTTTTTCCCTGAAGAAAGTCGAGAGAGATAGTGATTGGCTGTGAAAAGTTTGCGACTTTTAAGTTTTATCCTACTCCCACTGTTGCTGCAAAACCTAGAAGCAGAAAAAATGGGGAGATTTTGTAATTTCGCGGGGTCCTTGATGATGGGTTATGAAAGAGAAATGCTTGCTGATTTTCTAGGACTTTTGAGGAATTTAAGGACGGCAAACTGAAATTTGGAGTTCTGAAGAGGTTAATGTGTGTGATTTTGATGGGGTTTTTAATTTTTTGTGAAATTATTGGTGAAGTGTAATGCAAATGGAAATTTTGAGATGTTGAAGTGTAAACTTGGGAGAAGGAGACTTTTGGAGCTGAAAATGGCAGAGTTTTTAGGGGTTGAGAGAGAGGGTTTTGTTTGAGCTGGGGCTTTTACTTGGTGCTTCTGTTTGCTCCGTACAAAAACTGTAGCTTTATCATAGTAGAGATCATTAAGTATTTTTCGCTGTCTGAGTGTAGTGTGAATAAAATTATGAAGCTTTCAACATCAGGGATGGGTCAGCAGGCTCATGAAGGTAAACTGTTGTGTCTCATCTTTTCTCTACACGCTACCCTTTCTCCTTTTGTGGCTTAAACCTTCTTATCTTTCTTTCTTTATTATTATTGTTTTTTTTTTTCTTTCTTTATTTTGATGAATTGTCTCTCAGCATGTCATTTTCATTCAAATATTTGCTGTTTGAGTTGTTGTCATTTTCCTGGAAAATTTACTAGCAGCAGCGAAGCCAATCCCCAAAAGAAATAATTTTTCACAACTTATTAATCTGAAGTATATTTTTGTTGATGAATTCGTTTATGCCTTATGGAAGGAGATAAGAAGTGCTTGAACTCTGAACTATGGCATGCCTGTGCTGGGCCTTTGGTGTCACTGCCGACTGTCGGGAGCCGTGTGGTTTACTTTCCGCAGGGTCATAGTGAGCAGGTTTCTCTGAGTTATTCTATTGTAATAATATTCTCTTCATGCAAATGTCTTTGAATGTACTGTTTTAGGTCTCTGAGTATATCCTAACTGAAAAATTTGGGCAGGTTGCTGCCACTACTAACAAAGAAGTTGATGCTCATATACCCAATTACCCGAGCTTGTCGCCTCAATTGATCTGTCAACTCCACAATGTCACAATGCATGTGGGTTTTTTCTTTAATATATGGTGTTTTCTTTCTATCTTTAAAAATTAACTCAATTTTGAGCTATTGAGTTACATAATCTTAAAAAGAATTGACTGTATTTTGAACATTAGGCGGATGTTGAAACTGATGAAGTATATGCGCAGATGACGTTGCAGCCCCTGACTCCGGTAAAAGTCCAAAATTATATAGCTCTTCAATGTTATTTTTCGTCTATACCAATTGACTTGGTTATGAATCTAATGGTCGAGTGCAGCAAGAACAAAAAGATGCTTATCTTCCTGTAGAGCTGGGAATTCCGAGCAGGCAGCCGACTAATTACTTCTGCAAGACTTTAACAGCAAGTGATACGAGCACGCATGGCGGGTTCTCTGTTCCACGTCGTGCTGCGGAGAAAGTTTTTCCTCCTCTGGTAAATGATATCTCGTGATATGCTCTTTTCTGATATGACAATAGTGTTGGAGATATTATAATGAGTTTTGTTTTTCTGCTGCCTTAGGATTTTTCTCAAACACCACCTGCACAAGAACTCATAGCCAGGGATCTCCATGATGTGGAATGGAAGTTTAGGCATATATTTCGGGGTGAGTTTCAATCTTTGGTTCATAAGACCATCTTAATGGCTGAACTTTACAGTCCTTGTCACTTCGTTGTTTTGTCATCGTGCTATGCAATTGCAACTATTCTAGTTTTCCAAATGTAAGTTGTAGTTTCATTGCTATTTGGAACGAAGCTGTCTTCAACCACAGGCATATGGTGAAGTGCATAAACAAAGATATTTTGGTGTTTTTGAGTTCAATATCCATAAGTGAGAATTGAAATTGAGTACAAGAATGGAAGGAGCAGATTTTTTACTTTTAGGCATTCACATCCAAATTGTTCAAAAATGATTGATGTTATTAAGTTTGTGATCTCTCTTCAAGGCATATTTACAAGTTTCCTGTTACTAAAGTATATACGGCCCTTCTTCAGCTTTCACTTTTCCATTGCATGGAATTTATTGCATAAACATCCTTCTTGGCCCCTCTATAATTATGTTGTATTCGGCATATTGTACTGTATATTGCGCAATATATGATGCCCAAGATATTTGTCTTATCCATCTTCATAAAAGGGATTAAAGTTGCATTCGACATTTTGGCTTTCGTCTACATAAATAAGTGGTCACAATAATATTTTAGTACGAGAGAATCGCAGAAGTGTATTTAAATTTATTTTGCACACATTGTTGCAAACCGAAAGTATCAATTTTACGCTTATCATTATTTTATGATTAAATTACTCTAAAATTAGATCGATTATATAGACGTTGTCTAAATTTATGTTAAGAGGTGTTACAGAGAAGTGCATAAAAAATTTCTGAGCATACATGCAGATCCTTTCTTCCATCTACATGCAATACCTTCTAGATGATCTTCCAATGAACATAAAGATCACTTTCACATCCCATTTCTATTTCCTATTCATTTTGATCTTCTAATATATGTTGCTGCTACTAAATCAGGTCAGCCCAAACGTCATTTGCTTACTACTGGTTGGAGTGTTTTCGTCAGTGCCAAAAGACTTGTTGCTGGCGATTCTGTTCTTTTTATCTGGTATAGTTTACCCTGTTGTTTTCCCAATTGCAATTTTAGATTTTGTTGCTAATCGTAGGTTTTGTGTAATTGATATGGTTTTAGGAATGAGAAAAATCAGCTACTTTTAGGAATTCGTCGTGCCACTCGACCACAAACCGTTATGCCATCATCTGTTCTTTCGAGTGACAGCATGCACATTGGACTTCTTGCTGCTGCTGCTCATGCTGCTGCTACTAGTAGTTGCTTCACTGTATTTTATAACCCGAGGTAGCTATAAATCTCTCTCCCTCTCTCTCTCTCTCTCCCTCCCTCTCTCTCTCTGTCTCTCTCTCTCTCTCTCTCTCTCT
>BKCP01005283.1:12779-35155 GCA_008636005.1 Striga asiatica | reverse complement strand
TCCTCCCTCCCTCTCTCCCTCTCTCTCTCTCTGTCTGTCTCTCTGTCTCTCTCTCTCTCTCTCTCATATTCTTCTGCTGACCCAAATTTCTTGCATCAGGGCTAGTCCATCTGAGTTTGTCATACCTCTTTCAAAGTATGCCAAAGCTGTCTATCACACACGTGTCTCTGTTGGAATGCGGTTTCGGATGCTATTTGAGACTGAGGAATCCAGTGTTCGTAGGTACATTAGTTTGTTAATGCGAAATTCAAAACTTCAGTTCATTTCTATTGTCAAACCATCTAGTGAAGTACAAGTCAACATTTGTGTTGTTCGGATGTGGGATGTGCAAGAATATGTGTCGATCATTTAAGATTATGAAAACTAACGCATCTTGGACGTCTCCATATGGTTTTTTTTATTCTCCTTGGCTTGCATAGATGGTTATGCTGTCTGAATAGTATTTTACTCAAATTAGATATGTATATAATAAAGATATGAAATTAGACAATGGCAATTTGATGAATGCACATTCTTGGTGTCAAATACTTGTTTGTGGCATTTTTGTGCTTTTGTTCTTGGTCTTGTTATTCATGAACAATAATGCCACACATCTTCAGGTACATGGGCACCATAACTGGGATTGGTGACTTAGATTCTGTTCGTTGGCCAAATTCTCACTGGCGTTCAGTTAAGGTAATCGACATTTCTTCAATATTTCTCCAATAACCCTGTAGCAAATCGATTAAGAATGAACAGGTCTACAGGGATGATAATAGTACACCATCATATTAGTTGTCTCTGATTGTTTACTATTATTGTGCGTTTTGTTTAACCATTTTTTTTCTGAATCTGCAGGTCGGTTGGGATGAATCAACAGCAGGTGAGAGGCAGCCAAGAGTATCTTTATGGGAAATCGAACCTTTGACGACATTTCCCATGTATCCCTCGTTATTTCCTCTCAGACTTAAACGCCCTTGGTATCCCGGGGCATCATCTTATCAAGGTATATTACAATTTTTATCTCGAGCATGATGTCATTTGGAGTTTGTTGTTTGAACTCTCTTATTACTGTCAATGTCATAGAAAGGGATATATAACATATGGTAAAATTTGGAGACCGTGCAGTGTATTCACCTTTCTCCACTTGCCTCAAAATTTCTCGTAAAAGTTAGATAATACAAAAGGGCACAAATTACTTTCCCCACCAACTTCTTGAATATATGTCAGAAAATATAAGATGCTGACTGCCTTATGTTGATTGCCTGCAAAATTTGATAAAGACTATGTTTGTTAAACCTATAAGTTAGTTGATAACTTATAAGTGAATTTCAAGCTTATAGCTGATAGCTTATGACTTATGGCTGAAAAGTTAGCTTATATAATAAAATTGTTTGGTAAAACTAGCTGCTAGCTGAAATAAAAATTTCAACGGGTTTATTTGAAAAGCTACCCAAGGAAACTTATAAGATAAGCTCGTCCTACCAAACAAAGCTTATTTGAATACAAGATTAAGCTAACCAAATAAGCTATAAGCTAGCTTATGGTGCTTACCATTGTATTTACTTATAATTAATTAATCTGAAGCCATACCCAAGAAAGGAACTACAGTCATCTTCGTATCACTTTCATTATTTTCCGGTTATCAAGTAGTCATGTAAGTCCATTTTCTATCCACAACTCATATAATTACAATCTTACCCCTCGTCTGATAATCAGATCCCGGTAACGAAGCCATCAACGGCATGGGTTGGCTGAGGGCCGAAGCCACCGGAGACCAAACCTTCAACCCCATGAATTTCCAGCCTGTCAGCATGTTCCCGTGGACACATCAGCAGCAGCAGAGGTTCGACCCCACGAGCTTGAGAAATGACCTCAGCCAGCATTACCATGCCATGCTGGCAGCCGGCCTCCACACTTACGGAAGCAGTGAGCTTCTCAAACACCACCCTCAACAACAGTTGCAGCAGCCGAGTCACTATCTCCAGCTGGCCGGAGGCCACAATCCCCCGCACGCGCTCCCACTGCAGACCCAAATGCTGCCGGAGCCTCATCAGCAATCCCCGGCTGCTGACGTGGCTTCGCCGTCGTTCACGAAGCTCGACTTTTCGAACCTGTTGGGTAACAACCTGTTGAATTTCAACGAACAGGTGTCGGCACAGCAGAGTTGGGCGGAAAAATTCGGGAGTGGGTCGGGAGCTAAGTCCATGGAACAGCAGGAGTCTTGTAGCCTGGACGTGCAGACTCAGGAACTTTACGGTGTGGACTCCTCTACCCTAGTGCTGCCCACCACTGTCTCTGGTGTGGGCCCTTCCTCGTCAGCACATGCAGAGATGTTCCCCATGCAGCTTTTAGGCTCGTCCGGCTATCAGAACCCTCTGTATGGGTACGGGCAGGATTCGTCAGACGTGATGCGGAGCGCGGGGCAGGTTGATCAACCAACAGGGGACTGTACCTTTGTCAAGGTGTTAGCCAAAACTCGAGACTTTTAAAATTGTTAGCATTTATATATATACATAAAAAGATAAATCTTAGGGCGTGTTTTGATACAAATATATCCACTCAAAACGAGTTTTTTTGGTTAACCAGGGTTAAATTTCAAAAAGTTGGTATGGTTACTTGTTAGTGGGATTTTAAGTTTATATTAAAATAATTTTAAAAATAAAATAATTAAATTTGATTTGATGTAAAATTATGAGAGTGAACGAATAGTAAATTAAAGTTGGTTCATATGTAAGAATGATTCATTGATACTATTTAATTATACTGATAATATTGAGGATAGTGGAGTAGGATTAAAGTTGAGTTAAATTTTGAGTATCAATTGAGTATGAGCTGAAATAATTTATAAACAAACACCTTAATGACTGTTATATTTTGTGTAGGTGTATAAAACAGGATGTGTTGGTAGGTCATTGGACATTGGCCGGTTCANTAGTTAATTTGAGTCACGAAAAATGATTAGTGTCCGTTGAGTCAAGAAAAAAAAAAGAAGTTGTGAATGAAGTATAATTTGGGATGATACCAAGAAATTTCAAATTAAAACTATATTTGCAATGAACACTTAGTGTTTGCTTGTTTACAAATATATTGGTATTTGATTGGTTTTTTTTATTACCTATAGTTAATTTTGAAAAATGTGGTATGGTTAATTGTTAGTGGGTATATTAAAATAATATTTAATATAAAATAAATACAATTGATTTGATGTAAAAGTAGGAGAAAAATGATTGGAAGTGATGGTTAGTTAAAATTATGCGAGTGAATGAATAATGAATTAAAGTTTGCTGTGATGAGTAAGAATGATTGGTTGATATTATTTAATTCTATTGATAATATGAAAGATAGTGCGGTTGAGTTAAAGTTTAGTTGAATTTGAGTTTTGATTGGTTTTTTTACTGTAGAGTTTATATCCAAACACACCCTAAGGTTTACCATCGTATATGATCAAGTTTTGGATATTTGAGACGTTTTAGGAAAATTTTCATAAACTTTATGCTATTCAGTCAGTTTCAATTTCATATATATTGCAAATTTCACTCTACTCATTTTTTATATTTTTCACTAGTCACGCACTCGTATATTTCTTTTGAAATGATTTACTCAAAAAACATATTCGTTTGAGTAATTTAGGCTGATGTGCTTCTGGAAAATGTTTCTTGTGATTTGACGGACTATGACAAACAAATGTGCAGGGCATTTGTGAATAATGTATGGTATATCAAAATACTTTCTCCCGAGGATGCATTGAAGCTGGGAAAACAAACGGGTTCCTCTAACGGAGGCACAGTTGAGAGGATAAACAATGCCGATGCCCAGAATCTAGTTTCTGGACTTCCGTCTTTAGGATCTCTCGAGTACTGAGACAAAAGACTATGCATTTTTCTTTCGGCACCCAGACCTCCAATGCGTTTTCTTGAAATTTCTAGAAAGTTCTTCGTTTGTGGACATTTACATGAATTTGTACGTTTGGCTCATGTTGTTGGGCGTGAGTTGTGTGTGATATCGTAAATCTATGCAAACTCGATACAATGTCGATTAATGAACCTGAAGAAGTCGTGAATACTTCTGTTATGACTTGCGGATTTTCTCAAGAACTCATAAACTAGGTTTCTTGCACAACTGCTAGTGTAAGCCCTTCTTATGCTGTCACATTAAGTTGTGTATCTGTGTGTTGTTTGTTATGTTTTGTTCCTTCAAGAGATGAGGGCTAATTGTAGCTTTTCTCTGAACTGCTCTCTTGGACTTTTGATTTTTTCTTGAGGTTATATTATATTGTGTAGAGTAACCATCTATTATTTCATTGGGATGCCCTCCTTACCTCCTTCATTTTTAAATACTTGAAGGCAAATTAACTGATTATCTAATCTATATATACTACTCTAAAAGGATGAGTGCTTTTGTAAAAATATGAACTACTTAAAAAACCCTTACTTTGGCACATTTTTAATGGCAAATTAGTAATACATTAATACACATCATATTTTATATTTTTAAATGTTAAAATGAATTATTTAATAAACCCTTACTTTGACATGTTTTTAATGGCAAATTAGTAATATACTAAAATCAACTACAGTATGTTGGTTTGGCACCATTATTTCTCACAAATTTGTTTTCTTCCACATATCTCTAAAACTGTTTGATAGGATATAGAATTGTTGTTTTGAAAAACGTCATTATTTTTAATATAATTTTAATGGTAATATTGTAATCACATTTCATAACATAAAAGTTCCTTAAAGAAATTAAAATTGATCCAACAAAAACAGCATAATAAACACTTATAAAATTAGAAATCGATATTATTTTTTTCTCATAACGACCACAAAGTATAGAAACATTATTTTCAAAATAACCTATACAAAATGTATAATAGTATGCGAGATTAATTGTTGAATGATTGTTCTGCAACCTAAACTTCTAATCAATTCAATTTCTTCGATACATAAGACCAGAATAATTTTATGAAATTGTATAATACTAAAACTTAATCTATTTGTTTTCACGTTAAATGAGATACCACTTTAGCAACATGGATTAATTTTAACCATATAATTATCCACAAATAAATTAAAAATATCTCGAGAATCATAATATGATTTACATGTTGAAAATTAATTATTTTAATCAAATAATTATATTCATATATTATCATTACTCATCTATCTATTAATATGTGTTATTATAATAAAATGGTTTTTAAGAAAAAAATGTACGAAATAAAAAATTTATATATTTGAGTATAAATGAGAAGATTATAATTATATATAATATAATATAAAGATATAAAATTAATTGATATAAATAAGATATATGATTCAAGAAAGTGCTATACTTTAATTTTATGTATTTTTTAACAAACCCAAAAGTTATACACACACACACATATATATTAAAATACATATGAAAGAACAGTTTAAAGTTAAAAAAATAATAAATCTAATAAATAATATTAAATTTATAACTAAGTTGTAATACTTACTAATAACTATGAAAAAAAGTAATAAATAAAAATATTATAATTGATAAAAGTATTTGTAGAACTTTTAAATTTGTATTTATCGATGTAAATGAGCCAAATTGTTCACCACATGTTAAATTTTTGCGCTTATTAGTTCAATGTATAAATTTTAGAAGATAGACAATAGTTATTTATACTTTTATCCATGTAGGTTAGAAATTTATTTTTATTTTTTTAAATAAAGCTTTGATAAATTTGATTTTAAATAACGTTTTATTTCCTATTAGTTTTTTAATATAACATATAAATACCATACTATATATATATACAATAATACTTTTTATTATTTGATATTTAATGTGCAAGAAATGTAACTCAATTGATAAGTTAATAGGTAGTCTTGCGATAAAGTAATGAGCAATTTCTAAAAAATATATGGATTAAAAAGTTCATGTGTTTAATATATTTTTAATAGAAAAATTATAAATACATATAATTAATATTAAAAACTTCTACATAAAAAATATAATTTATAAAGGAATAAAAAAATGGTACATTGCAATGAAAAATCCAACGGTAAGACATCCACTGAAAATCCCAAATGATATTTTATTCGTATAGCTGTCATTGTAAAATTTCATTGACTATTCCGAGATCAAATTACATTATATTGAAATTTTAATGGATTTAATTAATCCAGTTATCATTATTTGTTATTGTGTGAATTTCCGTTTGAACTTTTTTCGGGTCATTTTTCAACAATTGGAAAAAATGTCACTGGAAATGTAAGAATTTCAATGGAAGTTTTATTCGAAATCTGCCTGCAGTGGTGGATACAAAATAATTTCATACTTGAGGCATTATTTAGTTAATAGAAAAGGTATACCACTAAAATAACATAATGTCATTATAATTTATAAATTATATTTTTCATAATTTTTCATCTTTCTCATCTATAATATATGTTACACATCAATACAGTTACAATTAAAAAAAATAACTTTTCTCAATTCGACATAAGCATATAATTGAAAATAATTATGTTTTTTAAAATTTTATGAACAATAGTTGACTTGCAAATAATTGATATATAATGTTACAGATGGTCGAAATAATTCTAGACTTTATATCATGCATTTTTTGACAAATCTACAGTTAAGAACATGTAAAAGAACACGATAAAAGTTTAAAAAAATATTAAATATGATAAATAATATTAAAAATAAATAAGTTGTGACACGTACTAACAAATATGAAACAAAGTAATAAATAAAAATGTTATAATCAATAGAAGAAATATAAACCTTTTATAAATATACTTATCGACGTAAACGAACTGAGTTGTTAAACGCTTGTTAGTTTTTTCTCCTTATAATTTTATGTATAAATTTGATGTGATAGACAATAGTTATTTGTACATTTATCCATGCAAGTTACCAAAAAAAAAATCTTTATTATTTTAATTTTAAATAACTTTTTATTTTCTATATTAGTTTTTTTTAATATAATATATAAATATCATATTGAACATATAAAATAGGAAATATTCTAATTTTTAAATATTTAATATATAAGAAATGTAACTCGATTGGTAAATTAATAGGTAATCTTGAGATAAAATAATGAGTAATTTCTGAAAAAAAAAATATAGGAACTAAAAAGTTCATGTGTTTAATATATTTTTAATAGAAAAATTGTAAACACAATTAATCTATAAATACTACATAAAAAATTAATGTTTAAGAGGACTACAACAAATTGCTATATTGCAATGAAAAAATCCATGGTAAGGTAATCTACAGAAAATTCCAACTAATATTTCATAAATATTGCTTTCATTGGAAAATTTCATTGGCTATTCCAACAAAGTTCAAATTAAATTACTTGAACTTTAGTGGATTTAAAGATTTCAATTACTTGAATTTCCATTGGATTTTTTTTGGACCATATTTCAATCGTTGGAAAAACTGTCCTTGGTAATTGTGCAAAAATTCAATGGAAATTCCATTGGAAAGCTAATTGCAGTGATAGATCTAAAATAATTTCATATTGGGGGCATTATTTAGTTAATAGAAAAAATATACCATCAAAATAACATGTCATTATAATTTATAAATTAATCTATCACCTTTCTCATTTTGTAATACATTTTAATAAATCAATACAGTCACAATAAGATAAAATATATTTAAGAAACCAAAAGACATGATTTTTCTCAATTCAACTTAAGAAGATCGTTATATTCTTGTTGTAATTTTCGTTGGAATTTTCTCATTTTCATGTAGTAAAAGTAGGACTCCAAATCTATAAAAAAAAATTGCATTATTAGATAATATTATGTGCAACTATTATTATGAAAATAATTATATGATAGAAAATATAACACATTCAATATAATTTTCGTTTAATTTGTGATAATAAGTAATTTTTGTTTCAAAACAAACAAGATACTTTGAAAGGTCCTTAATTATTTTATTAGTATTATAATAAATAAATAAGGGGTAAGAATGATGAGAAAACTTATAGCTCTCATTAAATCAAAGAGTAAAAATACTGATAAAATTACATAATGTACAATATCAATTGGAGCTGGCTAATGAGAAATATAAAACATACTTAAGATACACATATATTTTAACTAGAACTTTTAGGTATACATTTCTTTAAAATTGGGTATGTTAATCTTAAAAATTTTTAGTTAAAAATTTAATTACTTTCTCTCATTAAATTTTTTTAATTTTGAGATACTTCATATTTTTTATTTGTTACTCTTTTTATATGTAATATATCACATTATTTCTTTTCAATAATGTTTGAGTTGACCAATATATTGCAAATAAAATAAAAATATTATATTTATATCGATATGTATATATTTATATCGATATATATATATATATCAGTAATAATTTTAAAATAATAAATTGACCTAAAATTATAGTATATATTAATTTATTTATTCAAGTTAAATCAATTTTATTAAGTATAAAATAACATAAGATAAACTTGTGGTATATTTTTTTTACATTTTTCTTACATAGATTTGAAACAATTCATATTAAAAATAACATAAAAAAAGATGGAGGTAAACTTACAACTATTCTCACATTTTGGCTAGAGCGCCCATTCCCTATATATATTTGACACTGGTTTGCCGTAATGCTGAAACTACAGCGAATGCACCTTAGGTACAAACGAAGCGAAGCGAAGTGAAATCATAGATAAAAGAAGGAAAAGACTAGGTCAGAGAAGGGAAATGAGATAACATTAGCTATGTGAATTAAAAAGACAAATAAATGAGTTGTACGTTAAACTATTATTCAATTATTGCTTGAAAAAGAACCCTATAAAGGTGTTACCATATATGTATTTAGTGATTATGAAAATGACTTAGTTACCTAATATTTTATCAAACATTGAAAAAAATTGTAAATTTTTTAATCTAATAATTCGTATAAAAAGTACATTTTTATCAAATATATTAAATTTACATTATATCTTATGTGATTATAGTAGTTGCAGCCTAATAAAAAAGATAATTTGAAAACATCATTATATAAAACACATACAAAAAATAACGCAATACATATAAATGTGCTTTAATTATTTAGCAAATAAAATATTATTTATCTATAGAATAAGAAACAAATAATATAATAGTAACACACTGAGAAAAAGAATACGTGTGAATTTTTTTAGAGAAGTATGAATACCAATATTTACGAACAAAAAGTCTTTGAAAATTACTACTTTTTTGCTGCTACCGTTTAAATATAGGGACTCTGTAAGACATAATGTATATTTTAATCATGACTCCATAATAATAAACTTTGCAGATGACTAAGAGTATCGTAATATAATAGAATTCTAACTCTTCTCCTATCAAATATTTTAACAAATGATATGTTTCTCAATATTTTCTCATTGTTTTGATTGTTTTGTTTTTGTCATTGTTGGAGAATAAAGAAATCATCTTTATCTTGAATTTTATAATCATTTTGTATGATGAATAATGTTGGACAATAAAAGCATTAAAAAAGTTATTAGACACACAAATATTGCATATTCAAACGAATGTGAAAGATATTATGATATACAATTCTAAAATCATTCCAACAACCACATGATGGTCAATAATTTTCAAATAATAGATTATATTGTTCGTCTGTATTTCAAATAAATAACAATGTCGGAGCATCAAAACAATTTTGAATGTTCGAATGAAGTTGTCACTTTTTATAGAAATATTTATAATCTCATTGGTACATTGTACTCGAACATATGTGCAATTACTTTAGAGGTACTTTCAGGTAATGTATGATGATTTCAAAAAATAATTTAGCACCTCGGGAGAAGTACATGTAACCAAAATTTTGGAAAGTCAACTTTTATTTGGAGATAAAATTCATTCCCACCTCGTGGGCCGATGCATCAATGGGGTAGGCACCAATATGTCAAGAGACAAAGGAATGTAGTAGTTTATACAATGATAAAAAAAATACCAGCAATTTTAATGACACAATTAGTTATTTTATAGAGATATTTATGCATTGTTAGTAGAAGTACCTTATTATAAAGATTATACAATCATAAAGTTTGACTATATGTTGGGTCAGAATGTTTCTTAAATGTTTGAATAAAATTAGCGTTTTGCCAAATGAATTAAGAGAAATTTTGCAATAGTATTGATGTATTAGACTCCAGCGAGTATGAATGTTTCTTATAAGAAAGATGAAAGAAAATCTTAGTGGTTTTTATATTAAAGATTTGTTTTTTATATATTTTAGTTGAGGTTGTAAAACGTTATTTCACTCTTTTTATATTAGGACATCATTACGCTAATTATAAATTAAAAAAATCACATATGAATTCATTTGTTCTATATTTTATTTCATTCCTGCAATGATATGTTTAATAAATAAATTAATTTATTTTACAAACTTACTCAACAAAAATCATTCGATACCACGTGCATCGCACGTGCACTTTACTAGTATTGCAAATATAATGTTCCTCATGGTTGGTTAGAGCAAATTTCCTCTTTAACTTTTGTGCACTTTACTAGTATTGCAAATATAAGGTTCCTCATGGTTGGTTAGAGCAAATTTCCTCTTTAACTTTTATATTCTTGATTCAATCTCCTTACTGAACTAATGTCATAAAAAATGAGATGGTCTCCTATCCTATGGTGCATGTTGAATGTTCAAGTACAGTGACATGTCAAGAAAGAGAAATAATTTAGTTTATCAATTAGTTTATATAACTAATTTAGTTTATATAACTCTTTCTACATACATTATAGGTTATCAATTAGTTTTAAAATTACATTGCTTTTGAGTTAAACAAACTTAATGGAAGCAATTGTTTATTTTCAAATAAATTATGCACATGGATTAAACTTTGAGTTTGATATGGTATACTATACCAACCAAGACCTTGTGCGACTTGAGAGCTCGAGCGGTTCAAGTGGAACCAATGGTTCAGTGGGAGGTCGGACAACATGAAGACTCAAAGTCGAGAGAATATCAGGTCAATTAGGAATCCAGAGTCAAACAAGTTCAGCAACAGGTCAAGCTAGAACTCTAGGATAGTCGGATGGAAACTTGACCTAGAAGTGAAGAGGTCGATGGAAGACCTAAAAAGCGGACTTTCTCAGTGAAGACCAGAACGGTCAAGCATAGAAGAAACCGAGTTGCTAGCTCGACTATACTTAGAATGACTACCTAATGATGTAAACTAATATGAACACACCAGATAATTTATAAGTAAGAATATGATTAGGATAATGACACGTGAATAACAGAATTGGACAGTCCAGACACCCAAACAATATGATTATGTAGTTTGGGTACTCGGGCAACAAGATCAGGAACAAAGTATCTCTATGAATGGATGAATTATGATCATCTTCTCTCTACACACTCTGAATATTCTAGACTTACATACATCATATACATCTTCATTCCCAATGTTGTTTTGCATTCGGGGTACGTCAAACCGAGGTTCTTTACACACCAAAGTTATAAAATTTACTCCGAATCTAATTGATTGCACAATCTATTTGACTTGGAAGTTGGAACACAATTCATTGAATATGGGTTAGTTTGGAGGAACTATTAATTAATAGAGATAAACTTAATATTGTGAAAACAATGATACACATGAATCAACTTCAGCCAAGTGGTAAAACGCATGTTTCCGAGCAAGCATATCCGAAACCATGTTCCATGAATGTAGGGGGTAATTAATTTTTCTTGATTTATCAGAACAGATATTGTTTCTATTTAGAAAAATGCAGGTTCTTTATTAGCCCAACATAAGTCCACATACTACTTTTAAGAGATGAATACTTTTAAAATTTAAAACAAATTAATATTCGATCACGTGCACATACATAGATACAAATAAAATTTTATATGTTGTGTGTGCATATTTAATATTTATAAGCATAAGGTAGATAATGAGTATATCACATTTTATAAATTTTATCATTAGTAAAAATGAACGATATAAATAATTTATTTAACCTACATATTAATCTTTATATTGATAATAGTAATATAATTTTTCGATATCGACTGATTATGACCACTTAATTAGATAAAATAATATTAAAATTATTATTATTAACAATTGTGTACGGAATTTTATGAATTTTGGTTATGCCATAGAAAATAATAACTAATTTTTATAAAAATAAAATTTGCTTAATGAGCTGAAAAATAAAAAATTAATTATTTTAACTAATAGTTTGAAAAAAAGGTTTTAAAATATAATATTATTTAATGTGACTTTATAATTAGTTGGTAATAGCTATTATATAATAAAATAAATAAAATATAATTAATTGATTAATGTAAAATGCAATTATGATAAAAAAAACAATTGTTGTACAAAAAATTTTCCAGGTTGAAACAGGAATAAATTGAAGTTGGACAGAGCTTTTCGAATCCGTAGTAATAAATTCTCATATTGTTTTTATTTTTATTTTTTCAAATTTGCCCCTTTTTACCTCACAAAATATATTCGGCCACCTCACTTTTTATTTGGCTAATTTATTGGAAAAAATTATCGCCAGAAGAATTCTATATACATTATTGTAAATTTGTAACCTAAGTGGGGTGTATTCAATTCGGAATTTAAGTGACATTTTAAGACTTTTCGAGATTTGAGACTTTCTAGAATTTTCAGATTTTGGAAGAATTCTATGAAATCTCAAGTCCGAAGGTAGGATTTGAAGTGAGATTTCATGTAAGGTTTTTTTGTTTAGAAATCCCACAAAATCTTAAAAAGTCTTAATAAACCCTAGTATTAAAAAAATTAAATACTTCATAATTTTGTAAGACTTTTGAAAAATCTCAATTGAATACCCCAGGATTTTTAAAAGTTTTAAAAAGTCTTAACAAGTCTAAATTGAATACACCAGAATTTCTAAAGTCTTAAAAAGTCCTTAAAAATCCTAATTAAATACACTGCCCTTAAGACTTTCACAAATCACAATTCAGTAAATTACAGTCTATTTGTTTCGAATATAAAAATAAATAAATAAAACGATTCATATAGGCGGATGACTATAAATAACGTCGTTTTCATTCCTATTTTCTTTCCTTCTTAGAGAGGAGAAGAAAATCGAAGAGGTGGAGTAGAAAACTGCTCAACAATGGTGGGAGTGCTGTCCAACAAGATCGGGAGAGACGAGCTCAAGCCCGGAGATCATATATATTCATGGAGGTACTCCTATCTCTACGCGCACCATGGTACGCTCGCTCACCTCTTTCTCTAGGTTAGATGTTTGATACATTTGCGTGTTGTGTTTTTGGATTTCAGTTTCGGTATGCTGCAATTTTTCTGTCCAAGTACCCTTTTCGATTAATTCAATGTACTGTTAGAAACCCCTTTTTTCTTTGTTTGGATTCAACTTTTTTTTTTTTTGCATGGCCAATGATTATTCACTTGAGAATTGAAGATAAACAAAAAAGTTTCTCCTTTAGTCCAAAGGGGATGAAAAGATGAAAAATATAGAACATGATTGAAACAGGACATTTTTAAACTACTGAGGAAAACTGCGGTTGGATTGTGTTGGTTTATATTGACTTGGAAGAACCTGTAGTTCATGCTAAACCTTACAGTGATCCCATTTTTCCCTATGTCTTACAGACAGTTGGTGAGCTTTTCTTAGGCCACTTGCAACTCGATCAATCCCTCTTTGACATTTCAAATCTTGTATATTTCTGCTATAAAATTAAAAATGGTGGAAATTTATGTGTTATATGTCCAGAAACATCATCTTAAGTTGCCGCAGCTGTAAACTTTCTTGTGACTTTACTATTTTTTGTCATCAAATAGATATGAATGCTACTGGAGTAGCAATAGACCAAAACTCAGCAGCCTGAGTTATCTTGTTAGTTTTTTGTTTGTATTTTGTAGAATTGCTTGCTTACTTTATTAGTTCTTTGTCTTTGGCTATAGTATTTTTTGTTCTATTACTTGATAATAGGAAGAAGAAAGGATCATGCCGAAGAAATTAAAAAACATGATATATATACAGAAGAGAAAGTTTCTTTCTCTATTTTTTGAACTAAAAAGCGCTTGATATGATACATATGTTGCGAGTCTGGCCAAATGCTTGTATGATGGATGAACTGAAAAAAGAAAAAAAGTCTCGGTGTAATGTGGAGGCATCTGCAACCTTAAAGCCTATCTTGACTTAAGCAGGATGGTTATAAAAAATAAGAAGGAATGTGTTGTACTAGCGCCTAGTTTTGCTGCCTTGTTTTGATACTCCTATTATCTTTTTTCTATTTGTTTATTTGCTTATTTTCCTAACCATATCATCCGTAATGTTATTTATGGCACTGCAACTAGTAAATTGTTGATATTAAATGTTCAATATGGGTGGCCTCATACATTCCAACTTTTTCCTCTACATATTTGTTTATCTTTAGTCGTCGATTTCATCGTTCGTATGCTAAATAAAATAGTTAAATTGTCATACTAAAATTTTACTCCCATATTCTCCCCCTGAAGAAGTGCTTATCCCAGACCCCCAATAAATAGCCACACATGACCATGCTTCCTCGAAGGACAAAATCAAACATCACATCGCTTCAACTACTTGAAAAAAAAAACTTTTGTGAAATTTTTGTCTTTCTACCAGGAATATACATAGGTGAAGGTAATGTGATCCACTTCACACGTGGGGCTGGGCACGAAATCGGAACCGGCACCATCTTGGACCGTTTCATCTTCAGCTCATCCCCGACCAGCAAATCGGGTCCCACCTGCCGGACATGCGGCGACCAGTCGAAATCCGACGGCGTAATCTCCTCGTGCCTCGACTGCTTCCTCTCGGGTGGCGACCTTTACCTTTTCCAATACAACGTCTCGACAGCCGTTTTCCTGGCCAATGCTCGAGGAGGCACGTGCACTCTGGCCAAATCCGACTCGCCGGAGGACGCTGTGCACCGGGCAGAATACCTCCTCCAGAACGGGTTCGGGGGATACAACATCTTCCGGAACAACTGTGAGGATTTTGCCATTTACTGCAAGACGGGTTTGCTCGTTTTTAGGACGGTGAACATGGGCAGAAGCGGCCAGGCGGCGTCCTGCCTGGCGGCGGCTAGCGCGTTCGTGTCGGCACCGTTAAGGTTCATGACGACGGGCTTTGCCGGGCTCACGGTTGTGGGGTGTGGCATGTATTGTGTTAGTCGGGTGGTGTGGGATATTGGGATGAGGTGGGACGTGATGAAGGTCCCGGTGGAAAGGCTTGTTTTGCGGGCCGGGCTGGATGGGCTTGAAGGGGATGTGGAGGAGGACGCCAAGGAGAAATAGCGTGTGCTCCTGCTAAGTTTGGCCTGTATGGATTGGTGAGCTATTTGTAGATATGGTTTGTGCAACTATTTTAGCACCTTATTTATGGATTTGTTGTTCAGAGAACTTTGTATTTGATTTGATACTTAATTTTCTACTTTGTCTCGTTTAATATCTCAATCGCTATTCACCGCCCCCTTTTTACTAGTCACTGCCCCCCATTTACTCTTTTGCCCTTAACCCTTTTTTTGATTTCATCTCTCTAAACTTTCTATCTCTCTAAACTTCCGAACTTCAACGAACGATTCGAGCATCAAAAAAAATCCAAAAAAATGTCGAAAAATTTCTACGGCCTCGGCAAAGGATTCTTCTCCAACAAGGTAAATTTTTTTTTTTTTTTTTTTACCGGAAGTATTTTTAAAAAATTTTTTTTTGAACCTGCCGAACCGGCCGGCCGTCGGTTCCGGCCGGTCCGGGTCCGTCCGGCCGTCGGTTCCGGACGGACCAAAGGTTGTCCGGTCGGCCGAACCGGCCGGCTTTTGGTCCGTCCGGAACCGACGGCCGGACGGACCCCGGCCGGTCGCGAGCCGGCCGGACAAAAATCAATTTTTTTTTTTTTTTTTTTTTTTTTTTTTTTATAATGACAATAAATAAATAAAAAAATAATTATAATTATTATAAATTTTAAATTATAATATTAAATAAAAAGAAAAAAAAATTATAATTATTATAAATTATAAATTATAAATAATAATAATAAAAATAATAATAATTATAAATATTATAAATTATAAAAATTAATAATAATAATAATTATAATTACTATTATTTGTAAATCATAATTATAATAATAAATCATTATAATAATTATAATTAATTATAAATTTGAAAAATAATATTAATAATTATAAATTATATATGCTTATAATAATACTATTATAAGAAATAATAATTATAATTTGTAATGATAATTATAATGAAATATAATAATGATTATAAATTAATGTTAATTATAATAATTGAACTAAAAAATTATAATTATATGAAAAGAAAACAATCATAATTATAATAATAATTAATAAAATAACATAGAAAAGAAAAATGAATTATAATCTATTTTAATAGTTATTAGAATAATCATTACATTGGAAAAATCTAATAATTATATTTCTGATTCAGGGTGTTGGCAGACCTGGACAATCTAATGCCAGGGACGACGACGAGGCGTACGATGATTATTATGATGGTTCTGACACCCGACACACTAGAAGTCGGAGTGTCAATGCGTCCGTTCGTCGGGAGAGGGACGCGGAAAGGCAGGCGTTGATCGATGAGGCTCGTAGGGTACAGCTTCGTCAGGCGAGCCAGAGTTCCCGCCCCCCCGCACCAGTGCCCACTGGTCCATATCATTTTGAGGGCCAGCCAGGTAGTTCGCGACCCCACGGAGCCATCCCGTACGGCGAACATGTATTTTATTATCCTGGCCAGGCGGGCAGGACGATTCCCCCGGCACCAGTACCGTACGATCAGCCGGGATGTGCTTTTCCCCGGTTCGAAGGGAAATCGTTACCCCCCCGCGCACGCGTACCATTACCTTATGGTCAGCAGGGGTATGCTGATGATGAGTCGTACGGCGAGAGGGAGCCGGGTCCAGAGGACTATGACTCGGACGACTCTTTAGATGATCAGGACCACGCACAGCCTACGGGTCCTATCCACCCTCGTCCTACTGTACAGTCAGTTCGTCCGGTACAGCCGGTTGTACAGCATGTTCGTCCGGTACATGCTGTTCGTCCCACACAACCTGCTCCTCAACGGCAGGCTGGGGGGCGTTTTGGCCCTTCTGCATCCTCATCAGGTAAATAATTTACTTATTTATTGTTGTTTAACATAAATTATCGGTACTGTTAAAAAAGTATTATCGGCCTGCTCGTCAACTACAGTATTATTATTTTGTAATTTAGGGTAAGTTGAATAAATTGTAATTAATTATAAATTCAAAAAATAATATTAATAATTAAAAATTATATATGCTTATAATAATAACGTAAAACGTAAAATGTAAAATGTAACGTAACTAATAAAATATGTTTTATTAAATATATTTTATTTAATGCATCTGCCAGCAAGTCAATATATACAGATATGTTGTATTTTAATGCAGGTACTAGCAAACGAGCTAGGACCGATGATGATGCACCTTGGATCGTTAGAGGCCCAGTGCCCGGTGGGCCCATTGATGGGAGTGTCATCCCTAGCTTTCTTGGGCACGTCGCCTCCCGCATGTGGAGTGGGAATTTGAGGGGGCTACTGAAATGCCACAACAGAGTGCGAGCGATCGATAATCTGAAGGCTTGGCGTGAAGAGATGTCTTCCGATGCTGGAGCTCTTCTCGACCAGACCGGGCTGTCACATTTGGTCGACTCCATGCACACCCAGTTGGACACCCCACTCCTTTCTGCTTTTGTGGAGTGATGGCAGCTGGATACTAACTCGTTTCACATGCCTTTTGGTGAGATGAGCATCATGCTGCACGACGTCCGGGCCATTTTGGGCGTTCCAGTGGAGGGAGTCGTGGTCGCTGAGGACCTGGATTCGGACGCCTGCCATGGGCTCTGCATGTCGATACTTTCGGTCACCAAGGGCGAACTCATGAGTTCGTTCTGGCAGCGTGGTTCGGTGTCCGAAGTCGCCATTTCGGGGGCATTCAGGGGGAAAGACCGGCCGGCTAGGGATGAGGCGGGTGCCTGGCTGTGGGTGATGCTGGCTACCACATTGTTCGTCGACAAGAGTGGTAGTAGAGTGACCCCCAAGCTCCTGCACGAGGTGCTCGACGACTTGGATTTGATTGAGGGTTACTCATGGGGATCGGCTACGCTGGCATACTTGTACAGACAACTAGGTATTGCCAGCCGAGGTGACTCTGCCCAGATGTCGGGCTGCTTGACTCTTCTACAGTCTTGGATATATGAGTATTTCCCCGATTTCCGACCCCGAGGGCGTCTACCCATCGGTCCTGACTGTCTCGCACGATCACGCTCGTGGGGCGTAGGGAATGCGCCACAGTCAGACGATCGGCTCACAGCCATCCGTCGGCGCCTCGACAGACTCACTGCCTCCGATGTACGTGAATTTATTTTATTTAAATTTAGTTACCCGTTATTTAAAATAACATAATTATTTTTATAAATTCTCTTATGCAATTGTGAACATGTATAATGGTTGCCATACGGCAGCTCCAGCCCAGATGCGATAGAGCCGAGGACTCTTTATAGCGGATGGATTCGATACCGCGATGTCGTCGAGCCGTACTTGCCTGCGCGGTGTGTGCGTCAGCTGGGGTATGTCCAGACTGTCCCTCCCCCTATATTCCCGCCAATCAGTGCAGTACGTGCTTAGGAGTCTAGGAACTACAAGGTTGAGTATTCTGAGGCTGGTGCAGTATCCCTCTGGACCCAGTTCCCTATGTCTGGGACGGTCAACACAAGTATGTTGACCCAGACCACACAGGATCGCGGGGAGGCGACTGAGGATTATCTGCAGTAGTACAGTCGGGTTTCCCATCCGACTCTCATGGGCGAGTAGCTGCCAGACGAGGACGAGGTCCCAACGCGTGTCAATACCGCCTATGTAAGTTGGTTACTAAATTTTAATTAATGTTAACTCATTACAAATTTTTTTTTTTAATAAATTTTAGTCTTATGTTTTTATTCTTCTATTTTTTTAGTGGGTGGACCGTCTTTTGGGCATTACATCGATTTGGCAGCAGGGATGCGATTGTCCGGTGGCGGCGGAAGTCGAAGAACAGCTGGCTAAGTTTAAGTTGGATTACGACAATGCCCAATAATAATGTAATGAATGTTTTTTTTTTTAATTATTATTGTAAAACATTAAGTTGAATGATTTTTTTTTTAATTTGCTAAACTTAAGTTGAATGAGAAGCGTCATACCATAACTGAATAATATCGTTCTTTTATTCAAGAACGCTTTGTTTGAACAGTATACCACAATTGCAACCTAGACAGGTACTGATGCTCCCAACCCACAACCGATTGATCTCGGTAACGGAACCACATGTTATGAATAGGCGGTAATGGACAATCATCAGTCAAATCTAATCGAATGTAGTGTTCTACGGTACCAAGATGGCAAATGGCAATCTCACGACATGGTCCTCTAACCGATGATCGTGCAGTGAGAGGCAACACTGTGGTGCTGAATAAGTCGTGCTGCCCACCGTTTGGACCAGAGCTCAAATGAACGACAACCACATTAAATAGGGTTGCAACGGCATAGAGGTCCTGCGGAACTTCGAACCAGTGAGTCGGTCCACAAGAGCCTCTGGCCCACCTTATGCGACGGAGTCCGGCCTCGATATCTCTAAAATAGATGTACTCGTACAATTCAGGGTGGTTGTCGACCTCCTTCGCAATGTTTTCTCTTGCATCTGGCCAGTACTTCTGATGACCATACATGTGACTCGCGATGACCCGAAATCCGCAGTTACCATCCGCTTCCACATTCAGGTAACTCACTATGTAGTCCAACATATGCCAGGGGATACATTCCCAGTATGAAAATCCAAAAATATTTGTCGGTCTAAACTCTGCAATAAACATCATAATAATTTCACGTCACAATTTATATAATCATATAAATACTTTAATTAACGCTCAGCCGTATTTAAAAAAAAAAATGTATGACCTTCATCCCCTTGTGACTGTTGAGAAGACGAACTTGTCTGTCCACGCGAAGAATTGGTCGTACGGCTCGATTTCCGACCTCGCGATTTTTCGTTGTACTCAAAAGCAGATGGTTTACGCTTAGTTGAATTAGTTTTCTTGGGACGACCTCGCGGGTTATCCTTAACCTCAGGTTCCGCATAATCCTGTTGGTCTGGGTAAAGATGACTGTACATGAACTTATTCACGTACCGCATCGTCACGGGGTCACGGGTTTCAACCTCAGTCACAAGCGTATGAAAGAACGTCGCATCTGACCATGCAGCGTTGCTCGCCTGGCTCGGATGACCAGTCCCTACAAGTATACGATAAAAAAGTCAATGAATTAAAACAAATAATGTATTTTAATAGAAAATTATAAATAAAACATTAATCTTAAATTACCTGGCTCTAATATCTCGAGCGTTCTCCAGAACTGGTGAATCATTCCGAGATCAATCGGAGCGTCGAAATCTTCTGCGTTACGGAGGAGACAGGCACAAGGAAGTCCATGAGTGAGCTGCATTACACAACCGCAGCTAGTGTAAACATCGGTGTCCAACTTGTGCATCCTCGTAAGCTCAGCGTTCAATAAACTCAGACAGTAATGCGAGACCCTCAGTATCACGCTCGCGAAACGGATTCCCTTATACCGTGTATTCTTCTTAGATCTCGAGGCCTCAAGCGCCGTCCTGATAATACGTTACATAACGTTAGATTATAATTAATTAATGCAGTAATATAATAACGCATTTAAAAATTGCAGTACGTACTTGATTTCAGTCACTTGATTATCGATATGCTTATTAATCTTCTGCCAAACCGTATCGAGCGCGTCGGTGGACGTCTGAAGCCACTCCTTCAACGCAGAGTGGGCACTCTCCACCCTACAGGAAGTTGTGTTTCCAAAATGTGTCACTCGGTTGGTCCAAGCCTTCACAAACTTCTCGCGGTGCACTAACCATGTGCCCT
Organism: Striga asiatica; assembly: GCA_008636005.1. Lineage (NCBI taxonomy): Eukaryota > Viridiplantae > Streptophyta > Magnoliopsida > Lamiales > Orobanchaceae > Striga > Striga asiatica. The sequence goes on along the minus strand of BKCP01005283.1, from coordinate 14,209 downwards.
TCACATACCGTATCACCTCTGCATTGTTCGAATATTTTGCGCGCAGCTCGGCAACAACATTGTTGTAGGCATCGAACGTACTGGCCTCTGCAATCGCCTTCCACGTACTGTGCGTGAAAATCTCCGAGAATTTTTTATTCTTCCCAAATAGGTGGTAGGTTCTGGCTTTCACATCCTTGTTGATGTGCCACGTGCAGAGTAAGTGGGCTGATTCAGAAAAATGCCTCTGAATAGGAGTGAGTAGACCCAACTCTCTGTCACTGACAACAACATGAGGATATACGCTTTGGCCTATCAGTAGTCTCAACTTTTCTAGAATCCAGTCGTAATTGGTCTCTTTCTCGTCCCTGATGAGGGCATACGCAATTAGGAAGTTCTGGTTACACGGCGTCATCCCAATCATCTCGACCAACAGCATCTTGTACCTGTGCAAATGTGACCAAGAAGACAAAAAATATAAGCACATAAATATATGCGTCAACACTTTTAAGATTCATACTAATAAAGTATTTACAAGTAACATACCTGTTGGTTTTATACGTGGAATCTATACCGACATACCAGTGATATGTCCGGAATAGATTGATCGACGCAGGATGGGCCATGAATATATGCGTCAACACTTTCGTGTTCGGATCGGATTTTACATAAACTGTATACTCGCTGCTCACGGCCAAATGCATAAGCTGAGTAGGAACGTCTCTACCGTCGGAACCCTCTCTCCGCAGCTTATCTCTAAAGTTATATAACTGTCACCGATTAGCGTTAATTATAATGATTATTATAATTTAAAACAAAAATTTTATTATATTAATAAATAAAAAAGTATATTAATGCGATTAATTTGATAAAAAAATTATTAACTATCACAATAGTAATACATTAGTAAATATAATAAAATTTATTAATTATTACAATAACTTTTACATATAAAAAATTACTAATTATCATAATTAACTTAAAAAATTTAACTAAAACATATATTACAAAATATAAATATATATACCTGGCGCACATGAACGTTGTCTCCCAGATTCTTTTCCTTCAGCGCGGCCATAATTTTTTTCGGGGCCACCTGAGCGTCCGTCATGTCACGAACAATTCTCTTAGATGAAGCGCTGAGACCGCTCAACTGGCTATGACCCTCAGGATACACAGCAAATGCATAGTTATGGTAGCCTTTCTCTTCATTGCTACATCTACAGATCTTCCAGTAGGGAACGCCGGACACCTTTTTTACTTTGATCTCAAAATTGCAGCCGCACTTATTCGTTTTTGTCCTTCTAGAATTTCCGCCTGTGCCTCTGTACCGTTCGCCTCTATGGCACTTCAAAACTCTGACCGTTTTCTTTTTGTGGCTCGAAATAATTAATAGGAAACCATTCAGCATTGCCTGGTGTTTTGCAGCTTCAATAGCCTCCTGAGCACTA
>BKCP01005272.1:610946-639927 GCA_008636005.1 Striga asiatica | reverse complement strand
GAGAGAAGTTGGCTATATAAAGAGATGTTATAATATGGCCTAAAATGCACACCCGAGAGCATTTTCGAAGAATACATGAACTTAGACCTATAATTTGAACTTGGTATGATACAAGTAACATAATAGCAGGGTTAGAATCATATTACCCTTTGATTGCCCGAAGAAAGTTGGCAAGAAATTGGTGTTGGTTCGGTCCCTTTCTCTTCCTCGTGCGCGTACGTGAAGTTAGGATTAAAAGATCTTAATCTTGTTTATTGTTTGCTTAAGGTATGTTTAGGAAATAGCTTAGCTTATATGCTAAAATATGTCCCAAAGTTGGCATTTATAAGCGATGAAATTGGATGAAAATGTGAAGTAATATGCTCGGCCAATGAGCTCGTGACATTTGCCGCGTCCCTAGGGCATGAGGTGTCCTTTCTCTAGCTTAGTCACCAACACTTGGCGTGAAGTAGTTACATGGTACAATTAGGATGATATTCACGTGACTTGCTCCAATCTTTTGTCCACTTAAGCTAATTAAATACTTAAGCACGCTTAGGGCTCGATTATGCGTGATTAACCTAGATTAGGGCGATTAGAAGAAAATTAAGCACCCTAGCCGTGCATTGATCAATGTTTAAGAACATATGATGATCAAATGTACACTTAAACTTAAATGAACATAATTGATGTACTTAAGGAATCATTAAGTACAATTATGCTTACGATCACGCACGATTAGCCCGAGATTAACACATTTACCGCTCGATTAAGTACGATTTGATTCAATAATATTTTTATCGGGCGATTTGACATAAATTGACTTATACTTTGAATATCTAATGATTCCGAGAATATTATGAACATTACGGAACTAAGTACGTAATTTACATTAGGTAAAAATGGGCTATTACAATCTGCCCTCCTTAAAATATTTCCGTCCTCGGAAATATCAAACTGAACACCTATACATGATACATGAGAAATATATACATCAAAACTGAAAATCAGGAAAACGGGCGCGAATATCATCTTCTCGCTCCCAAGTGGCACCGTGGCGATCCCACTGAATACGAACGAGGGGAATCTCACGATTCCGGAGTCGACGAACCTCTCGGTCCAAAACGGCTACCGGTTTCTCCTCGTAAGATAAGTCTGGCTGAATCTGGATATCAGTATGCTGAAGAATATGATCTGGATCGCACACGTACTTACGTAACCTGGACACATGAAAAACATTATGAACATTGGATAATTCAGGAGGTAAGGCTAAACGATAAGCAACTTCGCCCACTCGTTCGAGAACTTCGAACGGGCCAATATAACGAGGATGCAACTTTCCTCTCTTTCCGAATCGAATGATCCCTCAGAATGGACGAACTTTAAGAAATGCTCGCTCGCCAACTTCAAATTGAATACCACGTCTGTGTTGGTCGGCTGATGATTTCTGCCGACTCTGAGCTGCCTGAAGTCTTTGTCGGATCAACTCCACATCTGCCGCCGTTTCCGCGATCCTGTTCGGACCCAGTATCCGGCGTTCACCCACGTCGTCCCAATAAAGAGGGGAACGACACTTACGACCGTATAGTGCTTCGTAAGGAGCCATTTGAATAGAAGAATGATAACTGTTGTTATAAGCAAATTCACATAATGGTAATAACGACTCCCACTTAGCACCCCTGTCAACAACCAAAGATCGCAACATATCTTCTAGTGTTTGAATAGTCCGCTCGGATTGTCCATCAGTCTTTGGATGATAAGCGGAACTAAACTCTAATCTCGTGGCCATCGCCTTGTGCAAACCTTCCCAAAATCTACTAGTGAATCCGGGATCCCTGTCTGACACAATAGTAACAGGCACTCCGTGAAGTCGGACAACTCCCTCGGTATAAATCTCGGCTAACTTATCCAAAGACATATTCATCGATACTGGCATAAAATGAGCAACCTTAGTCAATCTATCCACCACGACCCAGATAGCATCGTGATGTTTAGATGACTTCGGTAACCCTGTGACAAAATCCATCGTGACTTCCTCCCACTTCCACTTTGGAATCTCAAGTGGTTGTAGAAGGCCCAAGGGACTCTTGTGTTCTGCTTTGACTTGTTGACAGGTTAAACATTTCCTTACAAAGTCGGCAACGTCCTTCTTCATTCCACGCCACCAGAACGATCTCTTCAGGTCATGATACATTTTCGTACTTCCCGGATGAGCTAAATAAGGTGCGGTATGAGCTTCAGACAAAATTTCCTTTCGCAACGCTTCCACTTTCGGCACCACGATTCTGCCTCGAAATTCTAAGGCTCCATCCGAACCCAGTTGGAAACCTTCGACACCTCCGGCACGGACTTTAGCATTAATAACACGAATAAATTCATCAGACATCTGTTCCCGCCGGATTCTCTCCCTTAACGTTGGTTGAACCTGCATAGCACTAACACTCCCGGTAATCGCTGCAGGAAGTGCATCAACAATTTGAATTTGCATCCGAGCGAATTCTTGGATAAGATGGTTCTGCTGAGTAACAACATAAGTCAAATCACCCTTCACCTTGCGGCTTAGGGCATCAGCAACAACATTCGCTTTCCCCGGATGATACTGAATGGTACAATCATAATCTTTCACAAGTTCTAACCAACGCCGCTGACGCATGTTGAGCTCTTTCTGAGTAAAAATGTATTGCAAGCTCTTATGATCAGTGAAAATTTTGCATTGGCCGCCATACAGATAATGTCGCCAAATCTTGAGGGCATGTACCACTGCTGCAAGTTCCAAGTCGTGTGTAGGATAATTCTGTTCATGCGGCTTTAATTGACGAGAGGCATAAGCAACGACCTGGCCATCCTGCATTAGAACACATCCCAAACCCTGTCTCGAGGCATCACTATAAATAGTGAAACTCCGAGTAGGATCCGGTATGATTAATACGGGTGCAGTGGTCAATCTCCTCTTGAGCTCTTGAAAACTGGACTCATAACGATCAGTCCACTTGAACGCGTCAGACTTCCTCGTCAATTGGGATAATGGGAGGGCAATTTTGGAAAATCCCTCAATAAACCTGCGATAATAACCTGCCAAACCGAAATAACTACGGACCTCGGATGGATTCTTGGGCCTGGACCAATTTTGAATAGCAGATATCTTGGATGGATCAACCTCAATACCTGCTTGCGTGATAACATGACCAAGGAAAGTAACTCGCTCGAGCCAGAATTCGCATTTGGAGAATTTTGCATATAACTTTTCTCGCCTAAGGGTTTCGAGAACAACCCTCAAGTGCTCCTCGTGTTCCTTCTGGCTCTTCGAGTGGATCAAAATATCATCAATAAAAACAATAACAAACTGATCAAGATAAGGGTGGAATATACGGTTCATCAAGTCCATGAATACTGCCGGGGCATTACTGAGCCCAAACGGCAATACTACAAACTCATAATGACCGTAACGCGTACGAAATGCTGTTTTTCGAATATCTGACTCTTTGATTCTCAGCTGGTGGTAGCCTGAACGGAGATCAATCTTAGAAAATACACAAGCTCCCCTCAGCTGATCAAATAAATCATCGATTCTGGGAAGCGGATATTTATTCTTGATAGTTAATCGGTTATGATCCCGGTAATCAATACACATGCGCATAGATCCGTCCTTCTTCTTGACAAAGAGAACGGGTGCTCCCCAAGGTGAAACACTCGGCCGAATGAAACCGAGTTTAAGTAATTCCTGAATTTGAGTCTTTAACTCCTGTAACTCCTTCGGCGCCATGCGGTATGGTGCTTTGGACACAGGACCGGCCCCTGGAATAAGATCAATAGAGAACTCTACCTGCCGGTTAGGTGGTCCTCCTGGAAGTTGGTCTGGAAACACGTCCACGAACTCACGAACAATAGGAACATCGTGAGGTGTCCGTGCTTTCGGTTCATCGCTGACAAGACTTACAAGATAACCCTGACAATCATTACGCCGCAACATTTTTCTGGCTTTCGCCATAGAAATAACATGTGGTAAGGCGCGAGTCTCGGAGCCATAAAAGATAATAGAATCATCTCCCGGAAGATAAAGAGTAATCTCCCGATCGTGACATCGAATATCTGCATGAAAATATGTCAACCAATCCATGCCGAGAATGAGGTCGAAATCCCTCATCTCGAGAACATAAGCTTCGGTAGGCAAGACACGTCCACCGATAGAAAGGCTAAGATTGGTTGCTTTAGCATCAGTTACCATCTTTCTTCCCGAGGCTAGACTCACCTTGAGAGGATCGACAACAGGGATAGTATGAACCCCAATGGCGTCAAGACATCGTCGTGAAATGAAAGAGTGTGTTGCACCGGTATCGAATAAAGCAAAAACAGGAACATCATTAAGTATAATCATCCCAGACATGGTACCTGGGTGTTGAGCTGCTTTCGCTTGATCGACTGCATAGACACGCGCTGGCTGTCTCCCGCGTGGCTGTTGCTGAGGCTGTCTCGGTGGCTGCTGTCTGGGTTGTTGAGGTTGTTGTTGCAGTCGTGGACAATTAGGTCGGATCTGACCAGGCTGTCGGCAATAGTAGCAAGTGTTCTGGCCCATCAAACAATCTCCACGGTGAATCTTTCCACAAGTGGGGCAAGGTGGTATAGGTTGCTGTCGCTGACGGTTCCTGCGGTCATCTGGGCCTCCCCTGTTCTTCCTCTTGTTCTTGTATCGTTGTGGTGGAGCGGCTGCGGGTTGAACTTGTGGTGTTGGTGATGATAGAGTGGAAGAAATTGGTTGAAAACGATCACGGTTGGCTTCCCTTCGTATGCTGGCATCAACTTCTCCTGCAATGGTAACAGTACGGGCATAGGACTGGACTCCATGGCCCACGATGTTATGACAGACTACTGCAATAAGCCCGTCGATGAAACGTCTCGTCCTTGTTGCTTCTGTGGTCATCAAATCAGGTACAAAAGCTCCAAGTCGAGTGAATTCTTGCTCATACTCGTCCACTGTCCGAGTATCTTGTTTAAGCGCCAAAAAGTGACGCACCATTTCGGCTTTGTAATAAGGAGGATAATACTTGTCACGGATTAACTCCTTGAACATGTCCCACGTGCATTTTTCTTTTTCACCAGGACGCATACCCCAGTAGGCATTCCACCAAAGTCGTGCGTCACCGGTTAATTGGATTTGTGCACATAACACGCGATAACGCTCAGGACAGTCCATGACCTCGAAAATCGTTTCAAGGCCCTGGACCCATTCGTCAGCAATGCGGGGATCTCCCTGACCGGAAAACTTCTCCGGATGATAGTCGCGAAACTGTGCGACTACCTCGGATTGTGAAGGTTCACGATGAGCCGAACTTCTATGAGTCGACATCTGAATGTTGAAAGAGTTTGATATGATTAAGTATAAGAATAAGATACATTATCTGATTTATAGGACATACAAATTTCTTGACGAGTTGTCAATTCTATCATGAATATTTTAGGCTGTAAACCCTGAACATGATTCGAGCACCTTAACTAGTCCATAACAGTGATTTCCATAACATAATTGAGCATAGGCATAGTAAATTGTTTATAATTCAAAGCATGTATCAGCACTTACCTGATAGCCGGTGGAGTGTGAACTTGACGTGATCGAATATTTGAAAAATTTTCAACTCTAAAACCATTCAGAGACGTAGAAACGTGCTCTGATACCAACTGTAACGCCCCGCCTTAATTTAATTATCAGAGTGTGTTTATAAGACATCTTTTAAAATAGTTTGAGAAAATGATTCGGAGCGTTACTAAAACATTTATCTTATCTTTTAGAAATCCGTTACGACCGTTTAAAAATTTACAACAAAAACGGATTTACATAATACACAATCCGACTATGAAATCGAATCAAAAGTCAAAGTTTGTCAAACAGTAAGTTCAGCGGAATATAGAGTGGTAAAACAAGATAACAAAATATTTAACTTCGATCCACCCGTCAACTTCACAGCTCCGGACCGACTTCATGACCTGAAAAATTTTGATAAAATGGGGTGTGAGTACCACTGTACTCCGTAGGAACTCATACACAAGTAAACAACAATAATAATAGTACATCATGATCAAAAGCATATAACATAACCGTGAATTTCCTGGTCAACAGTATAAACTGGACCGGGATCCGTGAATCTACCGGCTGCCATGATAATAATGATAATGATGATAACAATGATTGCCGGAATCCATGTGCACACACTAGTGGTAGATGACGCCACTAGAACTTAGAACGGAATTATGGCAACCTGAACCGGCCAACATCCATTCCAAGCGGAAAGCATAATTTGACATACCTTGAACATGATATCGTAATTATAATCAATGTAATACCCAGTCTGAGTCCCCACCTGTACTGAAGATATGAAACTGGAAGTGCTGATAGTCGTGAACTGATCAAACTGTAACATAATATAAACATTTACTAAGTACTATGCTCAGATTAATAAATTTAACTGTTAAGATGCTCGACTCGACTTAATATGATATCCGGATATAATGGAAAACATTAAGGGTTCACAAAATATTTTTAAGTCCAGAAATTACACTGATATGCTAAATTGATCTGGTTCGGCTCGGAAAATAATTTAAATTTCAGAATGAGATTCGGACTGAAAATTACGAACCAAAACGGACTTGAACTGCCGGCTAAACCGGCCGGTTCTCTAATTAGATGAACCGGGTCGGGCTGGACCGGACCGGGTTGGACCACCGGTTCACACTGGACCGGGTGGTCACGGGCTGGCCGGGCTCGGTCCCGTGCCGGGCCTGCTGGGCCATGGCACGGTGCTGGACACGGGCTAGGTGCGACCGGGCCTCGGCACTAGGCGCTGTTGGCGCGGGCAGTGCGGCTGGCACTGGCCCTAGCACTGGCCGAGCGCGGGGCAGTGCGGCTGGCACTGGCCGAGCGTGAGGGACCCGGGATAGGCGCGTACTCGGCTAACTGGGCACTGGGCGTGCTGCTGGCACTACCCGAGTGCGACTGGCGCGAGAACTGACACGGCCAGGCATTACTCGTGCGTCTTGGGTGCGACTAAGGCTTGTCAGGGCGCTGCCGGGCGACCCTGGGCACGCGGGCGTGCTGCTGGGCACGTCCCGGGCCTAACTGACTGCTCGGGCGTGCGGCTAGGCACGTCCCGAGGCCCCTGAACCTTACTCGGGTTGGCAATGCATGATAACAAACACTCGGGTGTGCTGTTGGCACGACCCAAGGTCAACTGCGCGTGGCACGAGCGACTGGCTCGGGGTCGCGCATACGGGACACTGGGACTGCACTGCCGGCATGGCCGCTACGTGCGGCAGCATGCCGTGACCGGCCCTTGCCGGCCGTTCTGCCACTTTCCTTGATCAAAATGACATAACATGACATGATTAACATATTTATACATACATGGGTCTGAGGGTCAAGATAAAAACATGAAATTCAATGTGATGGGCCACGGCGTGCGCGATAGGCGCATCCGATGGCCTTAACGTGTACCCTCGACCAAACATGCACTTTTCTCGAGCAACATGAGTTCATTGACCATAATTTATCATTTAAAGGCTGTTGGAACACAAATGTCCCTAACAAAGTTGATCACAATGAAAGATACCCTAGTAGGGTAAAACACGGCCCGTGGGCGCGTGCTACGTGCACGGTCCACTTCCCTTGGCCATTTCATCAACAAATCGACAACTTATCTCGGGCTATCTTTTAAAACTGAACCTATCACATTAAATAAAGACTAATGATGCATGGTTTGCTCGAGAGAAGTTGGCTATATAAAGAGATGTTATAATATGGCCTAAAATGCACACCCGAGAGCATTTTCGAAGAATACATGAACTTAGACCCATAATTTGAACTTGGTATGATACAAGTAACATCATAGCAGGGTTAGAATCATATTACCCTTTGATTGCCCGAAGAAAGTTGGCAAGAAATTGGTGTTGGTTCGGTCCCTTTCTCTTCCTCGCGCGCGTACGTGAAGTTAGGATTAAAAGATCTTAATCTTGTTTATTGTTTGCTTAAGGTATGTTTAGGAAATAGCTTAGCTTATATGCTAAAATATGTCCCAAAGTTTGCATTTATAAGCGGTGAAATTGGATGAAAATGTGAAGTAATATGCTCGGCCAATGAGCTCGTGACATTTGCCGCGTCCCTAGGGCACGAGGTGTCCTTTCTCTAGCTTAGTCACCAACACTTGGCGTGAAGTAGTTACATGGTACAATTAGGATGATATTCATGTGACTTGCTCCAATCTTTTGTCCACTTAAGCTAATTAAATACTTAAGCACGCTTAGGGCTCGATTATGCGTGATTAACCTAGATTAAGGCGATTAGAAGAAAATTAAGCACCCTAGCCGTGCATTGATCAATGTTTAAGAACATATGATGATCAAATGAACACTTAAACTTAAATGAACATAATTGATGTACTTAAGGAATCATTAAGTACAATTATGCTTACGATCACGCACGATTAGCGCGAGATTAACACATTTACCGCTCGATTAAGTACGATTTGATTCAATAATATTTTTATCGGGCGATTTGACATAAATTGACTTATACTTTGAATATCTAATGATTCCGAGAATATTATGAACATTACGGAACTAAGTACGTAATTTACATTAGGTAAAAATGGGCTATTACAAGTAACATCATAACAGGGTTAGAATCATATTACCCTTTGGTTGCCCGAAGAAAATTGGCAAGAAATTGGTGTTGGTTCGATCCTTTTCTTCTCTTTTGCGCGCGTACGATAAAGTAGTTTAATATATCTTAATCTTGCTTATAGTTGCTTAAGACTTGCTTAGGAAAATACTTAGGTTATATACTAAAAATATGTCCCAACGTTGGATTTTAAAGCGGTGAAAGGAGATGAAAACGTGAGGTAAAATGCTCTAGCCAATGAGCTCGTGCCATTTGCCGCGTTTCTAGGGCACGAGGTGTACTTTCATGGGCTTAGTCATCACTTACTTGGCACCACAAGGCCACTTGGCTAGGAAAGGATATTGTTCACGTGAATTTGCCCCCAAGTTCCATCCACTTGAGTTTATTAATTAGTTAAGCACGTTTAGGGCTCGATTATGCGTGATTACTCTAGATGAAGGCGATTAGAAGAAAATTAAGCACCCTAGCCGTGCCATGAGCAATGTTTAAGGACATATGATAGTAGAATGATTACTTAGGCTTAAAATGAACACAATTGAGGTACTTAAGAAACCATTAAGTACGATTATGCGTATGATTACGCACGATTAGCGCAAGATTAGCACATTTTTTGCTCGATTAAATATGATTTAATTCGATAATATTTTTATCGGGCGATTGAATATAAATTGACTTATACTTTGGATTCCGAGAATAATATGAACATTACGAAGCTAAGTACGTAATTTACATTAGGTAAAAATGGGCTATTACAGAGGCCATCAAGAAAACCCTCAGTCAGGCCCCAACGATGCAAAACCCCGCCCAGGCGAGATGCTCTACCTATATCTGGGGATATCAACGTGGCTGTAAGTGTCGCCCTGATCCGAGAGGAAGACTCATGCCAATACCCGGTCTACTACGTAAGCAAGGTGCTTCACGATGCCGAGCTGCGATACCCGCCCATGGAAAAACTTGCTTTCGCCTTAGTGACCGCGGCCCGAAAGCTGAGACCGTACTTCTTGGAGTATTCGATCACCGTCCTCACAGCCTACCCACTTACATAGATCCTGCACCGACCTGACACATCGGGTCGGATGGTGAAATGGCGGTGGAGCTGGGACAGTACGATATCCATTACCGACCCCGAACAACAATGAAGGGGCAGGTACTCTCGGACTTCTTAGCTGAATTCATGCCGGGACTCGAGGAGACAAGGAACGAGGAGCCATGGGTGATGTACGTGGATGGATCCTCCACTACCGGACGAGCAGGCGGAGGGGTCGTCTTCGTAGATGCAACACCCCGCTAACTAGGGCCAAATTTTCGCAAATTTTAACTCTTTCGAAAACGCTTATAAATTTTTTAAAATCATTTGCAAACTATCTCGGGATGCTGCTAAGGACTTTTCTGCTTAAAAACCCGTTTCTTTAACCTAGGTCTAACGACTGGTTTAGACTTAAAGAATTCAGGTTTATATTTTTACGAATCATGCGTATTAGTCTGAACCCGTTCGTACTGGCGAACCGGGTAAAATTATTTAAGTCTGGAAATAAAGTTATGCATGTTCGAAATAAACACAAGCAGAGCGGAAGTCTGAAATACGTTGTTATAATAGTTTACACAACAGTTTAAACAAATGTCCCCGGAACAGCTTTCGTGCGGAACTCACGACCACCACCACCACAGCTCATCTCACGCCTGCCCGCAGACCCTGTCATCTGAAAATATAAAGTGGGGGTGAGTACGGTCCACTTGTACTCCATAAAAACCCATTCTAAAGTAAACAGCAATATTAATAATGATATCACAGAACCGGTATATATAAGTAAACTGAAACTCCCGGAACTCTCTGGCCGGTAACTCCCGGAACTCTCTGGCCGGGAACTCCCGGAACTCTCTGGCCGGTAACCGTGTGCACACTCTGATGGTATAACTAGGGCAAACTGGGCCACCACCAGAACATAGGGAAGGCAAGCTTGGCCTTAACCCAAAATGGATAAAACTCATATACATACCTGAACGTGATATCGACTATTAAACTCAATGTATAACCCAGACTGGGTCCCCACCTGATCGGTTTTGAAAATGAGTAAGTGCGGCTGTGCTGGTAGCTGACTCCTCAAGCTACATAAAAATATAAGCAAACAAATATACTAAGTACTATGCTCGTCATATGCTCAAAAATATGCTAGGATGCTCTACTCTATCAGATTACTCATCCGGATATAAAGGAACGCTCTACGGGTTCACAGAAATAATTCTAAGTCCGGAAATAATACTGATATGCTTAACTGATCTGGTTTGGTTCGGAAAAAAAATACTTAAATTTCGGAATAAGACTCGGACCGAAAATCACGAACCAAAACAGACTCGAACCGCCGGCTAAACCGGCCGGTTCGCTAACTGGCTGAACCGGGTCGGGCTGGACCGGACCCGGTTGGACCATCGGGTCACACTGGACCGGTTGGTCATGGGCTGCTCGGACTGGCCGGGCTCGGTCCCGTGCCGGGCCTGCTGGGGCCATGGCACGGCGCTGGGCACTAGCTGGGTGCGACCGGGCACGGTACTAGGCGCTGCTGGGCGCGGGCTGTGCGGCTGGCACGGGCCCTGGCACGACTGGTGCCACTAGGTGCGGCTGGGCACGACCGAGAGTCACTGGGTGTGCTGGCGTGCTGCTGGGCACGGTCGAGCACGAGGGACGCGGGAACTGGCGCGTACCCGGGTTGACTGGGCACTGGGCGTGCGGCTGGCACGACCCGAGTGCGACTGGCGCGAGAACGGACGTGGCCAGACACTACTCGCGCGGCTCGGGTCGGAGGTGCTTTGGCGCGACTGGCGCTGAGACCTCGCGGGCTGGCACGGACAGGCGCGGCTGGGCGCTGTCGCGTGCACTGGGGACTGCGGTGCCTCGCGTGCGCTAGGCGCGGGCACGGACAGAGGCACGGCCTGGCCTCTGCGACGCGGCACGGGCACGGCACGCGCGACTGGCGCGGCTGGTGACCCTAGCCGGTCTTTTGCCGAGCTTCTGGCAACTTTGCCAGGGACAACTGAACCAAATCAACCTAAAATGACATAATATACTTAAAAATGCCAAAAGTCCCTGAGAGACCTCGGTTGGATATGGTGGTGGGCTTATAGGGCCGATTAGGCACGAGGCCACCCTAGGGCACAAAAATGAACATGCTCAACATGAAAATTGACCTAGGGCCGAATGATATACATCAAAAATCATGGCTAATGAGGCTAGAACATTGGTTAATACATGCATGCACATATACTTAGGTTCGGGGGTGAAAATGGCTCGATTTCACTTAACAAATTGACCGAACAAATGAACTCAAAGCATGAAGCTGTTTTAACTCATGATTTTTGAGGATTTTTTAAGATACTAATCTCGGCCATATCATGCATGTACGTAAACTTATGAATTTAGGGCTTATATGATCAAAAATTCATATCTCCTTATATCTCACATGCATGGCATCATTTCTACACATGATAATTCTTATTTTATCATGAATAAGTTAGGAAAAATGGTAGTCACGAGCTAACCTTGCTTGAACTCGCGAATGGTGCTAATGGCCTTTGCTCGGGGATCTCGCGACCCTAGCAACTTGGTCACGGCTTGGAGGCTTAAGGCTGCGATTGAGGGCTTCCAAGGGCTTACAAAAATCCACCAAACACTCAGGTAATGATAGACCACAAGTGTGTAAAGGATGGAGTGGTGTAAGGCTCGGTGAACCCTTCCCTTTCCTTCTCGCGCGCGGGGAAAAATGCCCAAGACTTGGGCTCGGTTTACCTCACTAAGCTCTTAATATACCTAGGATAATTAAGTGTCCAAGAGCTGGGGAAATGATGGGGACATCCCTTAAGTAGTGCCAATGGACGGAGATTACAAGGTGCCCAAGGGGAACACCAAACATCACAAGCGCATGCATGAGGGTGAGGGCTTGGCGTGACATGGAGGAGCCTTGGGGGCAGGTATGGCACGGATTCTGGGAGCATCTTGCAGGGCATCTTGGACTAAAATATGCCTTGGGTCAGGCCTTGTCCCATGAATGAGGTAGTGGGGGACAAGTCCAACAACACATGCATTAAAATATTCCATGCACATGTCCACATTTGGACTCACTTGAAAGTGCTTAAGGCTTAAACTTCATTAGGGTTAATTAAGCTTAATTAAACCCTTATTATGTCCTAATTACTCGCCACTTTTGGGTCATGAGGAAAGTGGGCCGGAATTAATGGAATTGGGCCCAAGAAGTGGGCTGGTGCGCTGCCCGCGCTGGGCCGGGGCGCTGTCTGGGCTGTCGCGGCACGGGGCCTGGGCGCGAGCTGGGCGCGGGAACTGCTGGCCCGGGCTGCGCGCGAGAAAAACACTTGGGCCAATTATGCCACATGCTTAGGGCTGGAAAAAGAGTTCTCCACACTTAGGAAAATTCCAAAGGTGTTTGGCCATGACTTGGGCCACCATACTTGACTCGCGCGAGGTTAGGGTGCGGCTCTAGGGCGCGACTCATGTCCCGGGCCGGAATACACTTGGACCGAGGTTAACCCTTGGCTAGGGCTGAATTTGAGGCACAATAAGGAACCCCGAAATACTTAGAAAAATTATGCCACATTACTAACCATGACTTGGGCACTCGCGGCTTGGCGAGGCACGCGACCCATGGGCGCGAGGACTAGGACCCGTGCACGAGCTCGTGCGGAGTTACTTAGGTCAAGGGAATGATATCGAAGGCTCGATAAAAATGTTGTCATACTTAGAAAATATTCTAAGTAAGGCTATGAGCATGGCTAGGGCTCGAACAAGACTCGAGACAACTAGGGCTCGAGAATTGGCTAGGCGCGAACTAGGCGCGATACTCGCGACCGAACGACTCGGTTCCGGACACGGCTAGACTTGGATGATTTATCGAAACAAACTCGGTTTCGATTATTCGTCAATTGAAATAATTTATTTTGACTGAATAAAATCCATTACTAAATTAAATGGACCGAAATTAATAATTGAGATTGAATAGCTGATAACTGGGCTCGGAACTCAAGACGAGCAGTATTAATAAAAAGAAATAGTTCAACTGGGAACTAAAAATGTCATTTTTATTAATACAGAATTGGGCTATTACAATCTATCTCCCTTAAAATATTTCATTCCTCGGAAATACTAAACTGGAGAAATACATACAAGAACTGAAAATATATACAACTGGGTACATATCAGAACTCAAAATCTGGAAAAGGAGCTCTAACATCTGCCTCGCGCTCCCAAGTGGCATCTGAATCTCTGTGGCGATTCCATCTGATACGAACAAGGGGAACGTCTCGGTTCCTGAGCCGAAGGACCTTTCGATCCAGAATCGCTACCGGCTGCTGCTCGTAAGTCAAATCTGGCTGAAGCTGAATCTCGCTGTGCTGAAGCACATGCTCGATATCGCACACGTATGGGCGTAGCATCGAAACGTGGAACACGTTGTGCACGCCAGCCAACTCGGGAGGCAGAGCTAATCGATAGGCGACTTCGCCTACTCCCTCGAGAACTTCGAACGGGCCTATATAGCGAGGATGCAACTTCCCTCTCTTCCCGAAGCGGACGACACCTCTCATCGGTCGAACCTTCAGGAATACATGATCTCCGGGCTCAAAATGCATCTCTCGTCTATGCTGATCGGCTGAGGACTTTTGCCGACTCTGAGCTATCTTGAGCCTCTCTCTGATCCAGGCTACCTGCTCAATTCGGACCGAGTACTCGTCGCTCTCCGACGTCATCCCAATACAGGGGCGAACGACACTTGCGGCCATATAGTGCTTCGTAGGGAGCCATCTGAATAGATGCCTGATAACTGTTGTTATAGGCGAACTCGGCTAGTGGCAGCCACTTTTCCCACTTAGCACCTCTGTCCAGAATCAAGGCTCGGAGCATATCCTCGAGCGTCTGGATCGTCTTCTCGGACTGGCCGTCCGTCTCTGGATGGTAAGCCGAACTAAATTTTAACTGGGTGCCCATTGCCTCATGCAAACTCTCCCAGAATCGGCTGGTGAATCTGGGATCTCGATCGGATATGATCGTAACGGGCACTCCGTGGAGTCGAATAACACCACGGGTATATATCTCGGCAAACTGATCCATCGACATGGTCATCGCCACAAGCATAAAATGTGCGACTTTTGTCAGCCTGTCTACCACTACCCAAATCGCGTCCTGTTGCTCGGACGACTTAGGTAGTCCCGTGACGAAGTCCATGGTAACCTCTTCCCACTTCCAGCTGGGAATCTCAAGTGGCTGTAGCAGACCTATAGGACTCTTGTGCTCAACCTTTACTTGCTGACAGACCAAGCACTTCTTCACGAAGTCTGCTACATCTCTCTTCATTCCTCGCCACCAAAACGACCTTTTCAGGTCGTGGTACATCTTGGTACTCCCAGGGTGGGCTAAATATGGCGCACTATGGGCCTCAGTCAGGATTTCTGATGGGTCTACTTCTAGATCTGGAGTAAACCGGTTGTTGTAAGCTCAGATCTGCTTGAACCGCTTCCCAACCATCACTAGATCGTGAGATTCCTGCAAAAACTCAACGCCGGAGGTGTTTCCGGCGTAGAGCCTCCGACGCTCAAGTCAGTATGAGAGTGATGAAGAGAGGCTGCGCAGCAGCTATAGGGGAGAGTGGGAATGAATGAGAGTAGGGTTTAGGGTTACCTCATCTCCTTTATATAGGAGTGAATACTTACGTGAAGTAACCAAAATGCCCAAGTCGGTGGACCTAGAAGGTCCAAAATACCCTGGTCGATTCGTCTCCCCTTATTGCTGAGTCATCACAAGGTTCCTTCCTATCCTTCCTAATGTGGAGGGCTTCGGATATGTTGCAAGTGTGGTGAATCGTCATCACATCTTTGTTATTTAAGGTATGTGAGGTCGACTTCGAAATCTAGGAAGTCGACTCGTGGATATGTGCGGATTCGGGGGCTACGCTAGGTTTAACCATGTAGTGAAGTCGTTTTCAGAGAGTCGTCATCATCTAAGTCGACTAGTGGAAGTCGACCTAGATTGTCTGAATGCTTGGGAGTTATGCTCTTGATGTTCTTCTTCCATTGATGTCGGCTAGTAAAAGTCGATAGAGGGAAGTCGACTAGGTAGAGTCAACTAGACCGACTCCTGCCTCTCTTCGATTGCTCTCGGTAGGATCGACTCTAGGGAAGTCGGTTGGTCATGCCGACGGAGTCATGTCGACGCGCGAGTCGTTCGAGTGGCTCGCCGGTCGAGTAAGAAGCTTCTAGACCGGGTTATCCTTTTGTGGCTATATCAATTTCCTTGCGTAAAGTCCTAACTTTTGGCACGACAATGCGGCCTCTGAACTCCAAGGCTCCATCTGTGTCTCGGTAAAAGCCCTCTATGCCTCCGGCGTGAACCTTCGCCTCTAAAGTGCGAATGAACTGATCGCAGGATTGTTCCCGCCGGATTCTGTCTCTCAGCATGGGCTGAACTTGCATCGAGCTAACACTCCCCGAAATCTCCTTAGGAAGCGAGTCGACGACCTCAATCTGCATCCGGGCAAACTCTCGGATAAGCTGGCGCTGATCAGTGATAGAACAGACTGACTCACCCCTCACCTTACGGCTTAGGGCGTCTGCTACCACGTTCGCCTTCCCCGGATTGTCACACCCCGCCTTACTACTAGCTTTGAAAAAAAATCAGAGTAAAATTTTCGTTTTTATTTTCGAAAGAACGTGCGAGCTGGGTTTTCGAAAATACTGACTTATTGCGGGATGTGGCAAATAAAAACTTAAACTGAACTTGGGCTTGCCCACAGACATAATAAAAACATGCAACCAGACTGTCCGCTCGCGGATTATGGAATTATACATGCATAGTCTGTACTGTCTCGCACTGTCTAGAAAACTCGTTGGCGGAAGCATCCGAAATACGAATACATAACATGCGTACATAAACTAAATAAAATACACATGATCATAAATTTAAGACATAAAAATGCTGGTAAAATATGTCCGACTCTCATGACCACGCTGCGCCACATCTGTGCTCATCCGGCACGCTCGACTCCGTCTCTTGAAAAACACAATGGGGGCGTGAGCAAACCACTATGCTCCGCAAAGACCAGTACTGAACAAAACATCATCTATAATAACGTATCATGAAACATAAATATATAAGAGCTGAAACTGTAAACTGATCTCTGATGTCTGTTCTGATCTGTGGTCAAAAGACCCTCGGCCGTAGCCGCTCGTGTGCACACGCCGATGGGGTAGAAAGGGCCTCGCCCCTCCCAACGGTCATCAGGTGGGTATAAAGGCCTCGGCCACCCAACCCGGAACTAAACTGTCTCAAACATACCTCTGCCATGGTACAAATATTATCTATGATGTGACATCCAGTACATGACCACCACCTGAAAAACTTGGAATCTGATATGCAAGTGCGGATGCTGGAGTAGCGGTCGGAGGCTCGACTCTCCTTAGGCTACATAAATATTTAAGTAAAATAATGCTAAGTATCATACTCGGAAAATTAATTATATGCTAAAATGCTCGGTTTTATCTGCTCAATCTAACTGGACTGGACTGGCTTAGAAAAATACTAAAATTCCGTAAAATAGACTCGGAACGAAAGTCACGAATCAAAACGGACTCGAACCACCGGTCAGGGCTGGAAGGTGACTCTCTCTGGCCACTTAACTTATACTAAGCCATGTCTACTCATGAAGCTCAATTAAACCAAGATTCTACATTTATCTAAAATTTAAACCGAACATAATTGAGCTCTTAACCTCATGAATTTTTAAAATTCACACAAGTCTCTAAAAATTACTAAAATTAGCAGTTAAATAGTATACATTGACATGTACTTGCTGTCCAAATTTCATGTCAATAGGACTTCATTTGCTTATTAAACTCATAACTTAAGCATAACGTAAAATTTAGTTATATACATGTGCATATTGCAACAATTTTGTAAAATCACATGATCATCATTTTAAGCTCAAACTCGGTCACAATGTTCACTACACATAATAGGATTTTACATAAAATTTTCGCATTCATAGCTTGCATGTGGACAGAGCACTCTTGCACATAAAATTAGTTCGACACGCATGCGATCTAAAATTTATAACTCCTTCATTTCTTATGATAAAATCATGAAATTTGGTATGCTGGCTCTCAACTCATATATGAACATGTCCATAAAAGTTCATAATTTTATCCTTAGTATAACTCGAGTTCTACGCGTTTGAAGTTGCCACTGAAATTCGCGCATGTAAGTTCAATTTGCACATCTAACTTAAAAAATCAATAACTCGAGTTATACTAGGCCAATTGACTTCATTCTTGATCCTATGAATTCCTCTTTTCTACAAGAAATATCCATAAAATTCGCACATTCCCAGAATTTTCATAACATAGGTAAAAACGTTCGAAAACATAGCATATAGAACATGCAAGAAGAAGTGGGAGTACTTAACATTAAGCATGCATGAAACTACTTCAACACTGAACATATAGGGCATAAAAATACATCATTCTCATCCTCATCTCATATATAACACGTACTAAAAAGGAATTAGCAAACCAACCTCTTAAAGTATCTCAAAAACCAAAAAGAAAAAGGGTGTGCTCGGTTCTCGTTCGGTTCTTGTGGCTGCGGCTTAGTAGCTTGAAAAATTGAATTTTTTTTTTAACTTTAAAGCCTTCCAACTCGATTAAGCTGAGAGAGAGATGAGAGGAGGAGGATATAATGTTGTTGGTGTGGAGAGAGCTTAGGTAGAATTTACTGACAACACAAGCAAATGGACTCGGGTACAAAGGACTCACTCTTGGCATACATGAAAAGCTCTAGTTTGATGGAGTAAATGAGGGACTTTGCTCGAATTTCTTTCACCCCTCAGTTGTGAACGCTCTAAGTATCAAATGAGATTTTTAAGAGGCTGAAATGGGTCTTAAAATAGGGGTCAAAGGCGGAACAAACTATGCTAATAAGTGGGAAAACATTGGTGGAACTTACATTTCCTAGGTTGCATGTTCTTGGTGCTAGCATGTGCAGTCTCTTGCATGTTGTTTAGTGCAAAGCAAAGAGCACTAAGGCTGGGGAAAAACTGGTCGAGCACTCTGGTCATGCACTAGAGAAAGTGGGAAACAAAGATTCTTACACACAACATATAATATTCCAAGTCCATGCTATACTTAACACTTAAATAATCCTAATGACTTTGACTTGGGCTAATGGATCTTAAGCTGTTCTTAGGCTGAAAAGAACCCTTAATACAGCTACTAAACCATGCATGACTCAATTTATGGCGTGAAAATGGCTAAGGACTCACTTGGTTCGGTGAGGCGTGCGCTGCTAGGGCATTGCGCTAGAGTTCAATGGTTCGGTTCGAACGAAAATATTTCGAACATAATAATCGAATAATCTAACATATATAAATGATCAAAACTTGACTTTGGTATTTTTTACACAGTTAAAAAAAATTATTCTAAGTATAATAAATACCAATATTTGGCTAGGCTCGGAATTTACTCGAAAAGTAACTCGAAACCAAACTAGGGTTCGGAGTCGAAAATTTCTCGAATTGACTTGCTATTATTTAATAACCCAAATTAATGGATTAATATTAACTTATACTTGATATAGAATTATTCTAACGAATAATCTAGCATAATTGAGCATTTAGCATATAAAACTCGGAATTTCTGAAAAATACGGATTTCACTTAAAGTCGAGCAGTGAAACCGTATTTAATATTATTACTGATTTGGGGCGTTACACGGATGGTACTGTATGGTGCAGTCATAATCTTTCACAAGCTCCAACCATCGCCTCTGGCGCATGTTGAGCTCCTTCTGTGTGAAGATATACTGCAAACTTTTGTGATCGGTAAAGATCTCACACCGACCACCATACAGATAATGGCGCCAAATCTTGAGTGCATGCACAATCGCTGCCAATTCTAGGTCGTGCGTAGGGTAATTCTGCTCATGGGGCTTCAACTGGCGTGAAGCGTACGCAACGACTTGGCCATCTTGCATCAGCACACACCCAAGACCCTGCTTCGAGGCATCACTATAGATGGTGAAACCTCGAGTAGGATCCGGAATAGTCAGCATTGGAGCCGTCGTAAGCCTCTTCTTGAGCTCCTGAAAGCTCTCCTCACAGCGACTCGTCCACTCAAACTTCACAGATTTCCTCGTCAACTTGGACAAGGGGAGGGCAATCTTAGAAAATCCCTCGATAAATCTGCGATAGTACCCTGCTAGACCGAGAAAACTGCGGACCTCAGTGGGACTTCTGGGCGCTGACCCATTCCGAACGGCGGCAATCTTCGCCTGATCAACCTCAATGCCCCTCTCGGTGATGATGTGGCCTAGAAATGCCACTCGCTTCAGCCAAAATTCACACTTGGAGAACTTGGCGTACAACTTTTCTCGCCTAAGGGTCCCGAGAACAACCCTCAGATGCCGATCATGCTCCTCCAAACTCCTAGAGTAGACCAAAATGTCATCAATAAAGACGATAACAAATTGGTCTAAGTACGGATGGAACACCCGATTCATCAAGTCCATGAACACCGCCGGCGCATTACTCAGACCAAACGGCATAACCACGAACTCGTAGTGTCCATATCTCGTTCGGAAAGCAGTCTTGGCTACATCGGACTCCTTAATCTTCAGCTGATGATAGCCCGAGCGTAAATCGATCTTGGAAAATACGCGAGCTCCTCTCAGCTGGTCAAACAAGTCGTCTATCCTGGGGAGCGGATACTTATTCTTCACCGTTAACCGATTGAGATCCAGGTAATCGATGCACATTCTCATGGATCCGTCTTTCTTCTTGACGAATAGGGCGGGTGCTCCCCAAGGTGAGACGTTGGGTCGGATAAAACCGAGTTTTAACAACTCCTCGATCTGCGTCTTCAGCTCCTGCAACTCCTTCGGAGCCATACGGTATGGTGCCTTAGACACCGGTCCTGCTCCTGGAACAAGGTCGATGGTGAACTCCACCTGCCGGCTGGGTGGTCCTCCTGGTAGCTGGTCCGGGAACACATCCACGAACTCACGAACAACTGGAACGTCGTGAGGTGTCTGTGCTCTCGATCCTTCATCGACAAGGCTCACCAGGTAACCCTGACAATCTCCTCTGCGCAGAATCTTCCTCGCCTTCGCCATTGAAACAACACGAGGTAGGGTTCGTGTCTTCGAACCGAAAAAGGTGATCTGACTGTCCTTCGAAAGATGAAGAATAACCTCTCGATCGTGGCAACGAATGTCCGCTCGGTAACGCGTCAACCAATCCATACCGAGAATGAGGTCGAAATCCCTCATCTCGATAACATAAGCTTCGGCCTTCAGGATTCGACCGCTAATACTAAGGTTAAGGTCCTCTGCCTTGGAGCTCGTCACTATCTTCCTTCCCGAGGCTAGACTCACCTCGAGAGGGTCAACAGTGTTGATGGGCTGAACTCCAATGGCCTCCACACATCGAGTCGACACAAAAGAGTGCGTCGCACCAGTGTCGAACAGAGCAAATATAGGTACATCATTCAAAACAATCATTCCGGACATAGTACCTGGGTTCTGCTCTGCCTCAGCCTGCTCAACTGCATACACCTGAGCCTGCTGTCCTCGCCTCTGCTGCTGAGGCAGCCTCTGCTGCTGCTGCTGTGGCTGACGGGGCTGCTGCTGCTGCTGCCTATCCGGACAGTTCCGGACGGTATGTCCGGGCCTCCGGCAGTGAAAGCAGACATTCTGCCCAGCAAGACACTCTCCGCGGTGTGGGCGTCCGCATGTGCCACATGGGGGGACCTGTGGCTGTCTCTACCTGTTCCTCCAGTCATTCTGCTGACCCTTCCACTTTCTCTTGTTCTTAGCCTTCGCCTACTGGACAGGCGCTGGCTGAGCTGGCGGTAGTGCTTGATACTGAACTGGGGGCAACGCTGGGGGCTGAGCTGAGTCCATCCTGAGACTGGCGTCTGTCTCCTGGGCCTTAGCGACGACATCAACGTAAGACTGGACGCCGTGTCCCGCAACATGGTGACGAATAGCTGGCAATAATCCGTCACGAAAACGTCTCGCCTTCTTCGTCTCGGTGTCCACCAGATAAGGCACAAAGGACCCGAGACGAACAAACTCCAGCTCGTACTCATCTACGGAGCGGTGGCCCTGCTTCAGCGCCAAGAACTGACGCTCCATCTCAGTCTTGTAAGTATCCGGATAGTACTTCTCCCGAAGCATCTCCTTGAACTGTGCCCAGGTGAGGTTCTCCTTCTCACCAGGGCGCAATCCCCAGTAGGAGTTCCACCACAGCCTGGCGTCTCCCGTCATCTGGACCTGGGCACACAGAATGTTGTGCCTCTCGGAGCACTCAATGATCTCGAAGATGGCCTCAAGACCCTAGATCCACTCGTCAACTAGGCGAGGGTCTCCCTGCCCCGAAAACTTGTCTGGGTTGTAGCCGCGAAACTGGGCGACTACCTCAGCCTGGGACATCTCTCTCTGAGCGTGGTTCTGACGACGGGCCATCTGATAATAAGTCGCGAAACTGGGTCAGAACAGGAGGATGAAATTGCATAAGGCTGAAAGAAAACGCTGAAAATACTGGAAAAAGGCACAAATTTCTTGACGAGTTGCTGAAAATAACTCGATAATCTAGAGTTCGACTAGAGTTTGAATCTAGAGTTCTGAATCTGATAGAGGACATATCTGATACTGCTAGGAGTCTTATATTGATCTGAGCATCTAGAGTTCGGATTATCTGAATCCTATTGAGCATAGACATAGTACAGTTTGCTTATATAAACTTTGAAAAACTTTTATAGCATGCACTTACCTGGTAGTCGGCGCGGCGTGAGTGTGGTGTGGTCGAGTTTTACAAAATTTCCCTGTCTTTAAAAACATTCAGAAGCACAAAAGTGCTCTGATATCAACTGCAACACCCCGCTAACTAGGGCCAAATTTTCGCAAATTTTAACTCTTTCGAAAACGCTTATAAATTTTTCAAAATCATTTGCAAACTATCTCGGGATGCTGCTAAGGACTTTTCTGCTTAAAAACCCGTTTCTTTAACCTAGGTCTAACGACTGGTTTAGACTTAAAGAATTCAGGTTTATATTTTTACGAATCATGCGTATTAGTCTGAACCCGTTCGTACTGGCGAATCGGGTAAAATTATTTAAGTCTGGAAATAAAGTTATGCATGTTCTAAAATAAACACAAGCAGAGCGGAAGTCTGAAATATGTGGTTATAATAGTTTACACAACAGTTTAAACAAATGTCCCGGGAACAGCTTTCGTGCGGAACTCACGACCACCACCACCACAGCTCATCTCACGCCTGCCCGCCGACCCTGCCATCTGAAAATATAAAGTGGGGGTGAGTACGGTCCACTTGTACTCCATAAAAACCCATTCTAAAGTAAACAACAATATTAATAATGATATCACAGAACCGGTATATATAAGAAAACTGAAACTCCCGGAACTCTCTGGCCGGTAACTCCCGAAACTCTCTGGCCGAACCGTGTTCACACTCTGATGGTATAACTAGGGAAAACTGGGCCACCACCAGAACTTAGGGAAGGCAAACTTGGCCTTAACCCAAAATGGATAAAACTCATATACATACCTGAACGTGATATCGACTATTAAACTCAATGTATAACCCAGACTGGGTCCCCACCTGATCGGTTTTGAAAATGAGTAAGTGCGGCTGTGCTGGTAGCTGACTCCTCAAGCTACATAAAAATATAAGCAAACAAATATACTAAGTACTATGCTCGTCATATGCTCAAAAATATGCTAGGATGCTCTACTCTATCAGATTACTCATCCGGATATAAAGGAACGCTCTACGGGTTCACAGAAATAATTCTATGTCCGGAAATAATACTAATATGCTTAACTGATCTGGTTTGGCTCGGAAAAAAAAATACTTAAATTTCGGAATAAGACTCGGACCGAAAATCACGAACCAAAACAGACTCGAACCGCCGGCTAAACCGGCCGGTTCGCTAACTGGCTGAACTGGGTCGGGCTGAACCGGACCCGGTTGGACCACCGGGTCACACTGGACCGGTTGGTCACGGGCTGCTCGGACTGGCCGGGCTCGATCCCGTGCCGGGCCTGCTGGGGCCATGGTACGGCGCTGGGCACTAGCTGGGTGCGACCGGGCACGGTACTAGGCGCTGCTGGGCGCGGGCTGTGCGGCTGGCACGGGCCCTGGCACGACTGGTGCCACTAGGTGCGGCTGGGCACGACCGAGAGTCACTGGGAGTGTTGGCGCGCTGTTGGGCACGACCGAACACGAGGGACGCGGGATAGACGCGTACCTGGGCTGACTGGGCACTGGGTGTAATAGCCCATTTTTTGCCTAATGTAAATTACGTACTTAATTTCATAATGTTCATAATATTCTCGAAATCATTAAATATTCGAAGTATAAATCAATTTATGTTCAATCGCCCGATAAAAATTATATCGAATTAAATGTGCTAATCTTGCGCTAATCGTGCGTAATCATACGCATAATAGTACTTAATGGTTCCTTAAGTACATCAATTATGTTTATTTTAAGCCTAAGTAATCATTCTACTATCATAGGTTCTTAATCATTGGTCATTGCACGGCTAGGGTGCCTAATTTCTCCTTAATTACCTTATCTTAGGTTAATCGCGCATAATGAAACCCTAAGCGTGCTTAAGTAATTAATGACCGCAAGTGGATGGGAAAACTTGGAGCCAATTTCGTGATATCCATCATCCCTAGCAAGTGGCCTCTTTGTACAAGTGTAAAGGGTGACTAAGCCATCAAAAGGACACCTCGTGGCCCTAGGACGCGGCAAATGGCACGAGCTCATTGGCCGTGAGCTTTTATCTCATTTTGCTCCATTTTCACGCCTAAAAATCAAAGTGTTGGGACATAATTTCAGCATATTACGTAAGTTATTTCCTAAGCAAGCCTTAAGCAAACTATAAACAAGATTAAGATTTATTAATCCAACTTCACGTACGCGGGCGAGAAAGAGAAAAGGATCGAACCAACACCAAAATCTTGTCAAGTTCCTTCGGGCAATCAAAGGGTAATATGATTCTAACCCTGTCATGATGTTATATGTATCATGCCAAGTTCAAATTATAGGTTTAAGTTCATGTAATTTTTGAAAATACTCTCGGGTGTGCATATTAGGACCATATCAACTCATCTCTTTATGTAGACGACTTCTCTCAAGCAAACCATGCATCATTAGTCTTTATTTAATGTGATATGTTTAGTCTTAAAAGATAGCCCGAGATAAGTTGTCGATTTGTTGATGAAATAGTCACGACAACTCAATTTGTCCGGTAAACTACTCGGGGCTCCCCATGGCCAAAGGAAGTGGACCGTGCACGTAGCACGCGCCCACGGGCTGTGTCTTACCCTACTAGGGTATCTTTCATTGTGATCAACTTTGTTAGGGACATTTGTATTCCAACAGCCCTTAAATAATAAAATATGGTCAATGAACTCATGTTGCTCGAGAAAAGTTCATGTTTGGTCGAGGGTACACGCTAAGGCCGTCGGACGCGCATATCGCGCACGCCGTGGCCAATCACATCAATTTTCATGTTATCATCATGACCCTCAGACCCATATATGTATAAATATGTTAATCATGTCAAGTTATGTCATATTGGTCAAGGTAAGTGGCCGAACGGCCGGCAAGGGTCGGTCACGGCATGCTGCCGCACATTGCGGCCATGCACGCTGGCCGGCAGTGCTGTCCCAGGGTCATGTATGCGCGACCCCGCCGGATCCGGGTCGTGCCAACAGCGCATCCGAGTGTATGCTGACCTCGGGTCGTGCCAACAGCGCATCCGAGTGTGTCATACCATGCCTCAGTGAACCCGGGTAGGGTTCAGGGGCCTCGGGACGTGCCCAGCCGCACGCCCGAGCAGTCAGTTGGCCCGGGACGTGCCCAACAGCACGCCCGCGTGCCCAGGGTTGCCCGGCAGCGCCCTGACAAGCCTCAGTCGCACCCGAGTCGCGCGAGAAAGGTCTGGTCGCGTCAGCCCTCGCGCCAGCCGCACCTGGGTCGTGCCAGCCGCACGCCCAGTGCCCAGTCAGCCCGGGTACATGTCTATTCAGTGTCCCTCGCGCTCGGCCAGTGCCAGCCGCACTGCCCGCGCCAGCAGCGCCTAGTGCCGAGGCCTGGTCATACCTAGCCCGTGTCCAGTGCCGTGCCATGGCTCCAGCAGGCCCGGCACGGGACCGAGCCCAGCCAGCCCATGACCACCCGGTCCAGTGTGAACCGGGTCCAACCCGGTCCGATCCAGGCCGACCCGGTTTATTCAGTTAGCGAACCGGCCTGTTTAGCCGGCGGTTCGAGTCTGTTTTGGTTCGTAATTTTCAGTCCGAATCTCATTCTGAAATTTAAATTATTTTCCGAGTCGAACTAGATCAATTAAGCATATCAGTGTAATTTCCGGACTTAAAAATATTTTGTGAACCCTTAATATTTTTCGTTATATCTGGATATCATATTAAGTCGAGTCGAGCATCTTAACTGTTAAATTTATTAATCTGTACATAGTACTTAGTAAATGTTTATATTATGTTACAGTTTGATCAGTTCACGACTATCAGCACTTCCAGTTTCATATCTTCAGTACAGGTGGGGCCTCAGACTGGGTATTACATTGATTATAATTACGATATCATGTTCAAGGTATGTCAATCATGTTTTCCGCTTGGAATGGATGTTGGCCGGTTCAGGTTGCCATAATTCCGTTCTAAGTTCTAGTGGCGTCATCTACCACTAGTATGTGCACATGGATTCCGGCAATCATTGTTATCATCATTATCATTATTATCATGGCAGCCGGTAGATTCACGGGTCCGGGTCCGGTTTATACTGTTGACCAGGAAATTCACGGTTCTGTTATATGCTTTTGATCATGATGTACTATTATTATTGCTGTTTACTTTAGTATGAGTTCCTACGGAGTACAGTGGTACTCACACCCCATTTTATAAAAATTTTTTAGGTCATGAAGTCGGTCCAGAGCTGTGAAGTTGACGGGTGGATCGAAGTTAAATATGTTGTTGTATATTTTACCACGCTATATTTCGCTGAACTTACTGTTTGACAAACTTTGACTTTTGATCCGATTTCATAGTCGGATTGTATATTATGCTAATCCGTTTTTGTTGTAAATTTTTAAACGGTCGTAACGGATTTCTAAAAGATAAAATAAATGTTTTAGTAACGCTCCGAATCATTTTCTCAAACTATTTTTAAAAGATGTCTTATAATCGCACTCTGATAATTAAGTTAGGGCGGGGCGTTACACTGGGCGTGCGGCTGGCACGACCCGAGTGCGACTGGCGCGAGGATTGACGCGGCCAGACACTACTCGCGCGGCTCGGGCGCGGCTAAGGCTGTCAGGGTGCTGCCGGGCGACCCTGGGCACGCGGGCGTGCTGCTGGGCACGTCCCGGGCCAACTGATTGCTCGGGCGTGCTGCTGGGCACGTCCCGAGGCCTCTGAACACGGCTCGGGTTCACTAAGGTGCGGCACTGAACACTCGGGTGCGCTGCTGGCACGACCCGAGGNGTACGCTAGACGCGGGCACGGACAGAGGCACGGCCTGGCCTCTGCGACGCGGCACGGGCACGGCACGTGCGACTGGCGCGGCTGGTGACCCTAGCTGATCTTTTGCCGAACATCCGGCAACTTTGCCAGGGACTACTGAACCAAATCAACCTAAAATGACATAATATACTTAAAAATGCCAAAAGTCCCTGAGAGACCTCGGTTGGACTTAGTGGTGGGCTTATAGGGTCGATTAGGCACGAGGCCACCCTAGGGCACAAAAATGAACATGCTCAACATGAAAATTGACCTAGGGCCGAATGATATACATCAAAAATCATGGCTAATGAGGCTAGAACATTGGTCAATACATGCATGCACATATACTTAGGTTCGGGGGTGAAAATGACTCAATTTCACTTAACAAATTGACCGAACAAATGAACTCAAAGCATGAAACTGTTTTAACCATGTCATACTCATGATTTTTGAGGTTTTTTAAGATACTAATCTCGGCCATATCATGCATGTACGTAAATTTATGAATTTAGGGCTTATATGATCAAAAATTCATATCTCCTTATATCTCACATGCATGGCATCATTTCTACACATGATAATTTTTATTTTATCATGAATAAGTTAGGAAAAATGGTAGTCACGAGCTAACCTTGCTTGAACTCGCGAATGGTGCTAATGGCCTTTGCTCGGGGATCTCGCGGCCCTAGCAACTTGGTCACGGCTTGGAGGCTTAAGGCTGCGATTGCGGGCTTCCAAGGGCTTACAAAAATCCACCAAACACTCAGGTAATGATAGACCACGAGTGTGTAAAGGATGCAGTGGTGTAAGGCTCGGTGAACCCTTCCCTTTCCTTCTCGCGCGAGGGGAAAAATGCCCAAGACTTGGGCTCGGTTTACCTCACTAAGCTCTCAATATACCTAGGATAATTATGTGTCCAAGAGCTGGGAAAATGATGGGGACATCCCTTAAGTAGTGCAAATGGACGGAGGTTACAAGGTGCCCAAGGGGAACACCAAACATCACAAGCGCATGCATGAGGGTGAGGGCTTGGCGTGACATGGAGGAGCCTTGGGGGCAGGTATGGCACGGATTCTGGGAGCATCTTGCAGGGCATCTTGGACTAAAATATGCCTTGGGTCAGGCATTGTCCCATGCATGAGGTAGTGGGGGACAAGTCCAACAACACATGCATTAAAATATTCCATGCACATGTCCACATTTGGACTCACTTGAAAGTGCTTAAGGCTTAAACTTCATTAGGGTTAATTAAGCTTAATTAAACCCTTATTATGTCCGAATTACTCGCCACTTTTGGGTCATGAAGAAAGTGGGCCGGAATTAATGGAATTGGGCCCAAGAAGTGGGCTGGTGCGCTGCCCGCGCTGGGCCTGGGCGCTGCTGGGCCCTGGGCGCTGTCTGGGCTGTCGCGGCACGGGGCCTGGGCGCGAGCTGGGCGCGGGAACTGCTGTCCTGGGCTGCGCGTGAGAATTACTTGGCCCAAGTATTATCCCCATGCTAGGCTGAACTTAAGTGTTCAAAACACTTAGAAAAATACTAGGAAAAACATGGCCAAGACTTGGGCCGATTATGCCACATGCTTAGGGCTGGAAAAAGAGTTCTCCACACTTAGGAAAATTCCAAAGGTGTTTGGCCATGACTTGGGCCACCATACTTGACTCGCGCGGGGCTAGGGTGCGGGTACTAGGGCGCGACTCATGGCCCGGCTTGGAATGCACTTGAACCGAGGCTAACCCTTGG
>BKCP01005272.1:556851-609112 GCA_008636005.1 Striga asiatica | reverse complement strand
TCATCTACCACTAGTATGTGCACATGGATTCCGGCTTATTATTGTCATCATCATTATCATTATCATTATCATCATGACAGCCGGTAGATTCACGGATCCCGGTCCGGTTTATACTGTTGACCAGGAAATTCACGGTTATGTTATATGCTTTTGATCATGATGTTACTATTATTATTGTTGTTTACTTTAGTATGAGTTCCTACGGAGTACAGTGGTACTCACACCCCATTTTTATAAAATTTTTCAGGTCATGAAGTCGGTCCGGAGCTGTGAAGTTGACGGGTGGATCGAAGTTAAATATTTTGCTGTATATTTTGCCACGCTATATTCCGCTGAACTTACCGTTTGACAAACTTTGATTTTTGATCCGATTTCATAGTCGGATTGTATATTATGTAAATCTGTTTTGTTGTAAATTTTTAAACGATCGTAATGGATTTTTAAAGATAAAATAAATGTTTTAGTAACGCTCCGAATCATTTTCTCAAATTATATTTTTAAAAACGCACTCTGATAATTAAGTTACGCACTCTGATAATTAAGTTAGGGCGGGGCGTTACAGTTGGTATCAGAGCATGTTTTTGCGTCTCTGAATAATTTTGGAAGTCAAAAATTTTCAAATATTCGATCACGTCAAGTTCACACTCCACCGGCTATCAGGTAAGTGCTGATACATGCTTTAAATTATAAACAATTTACTATGCCTATGCTCAGTTATGTTATGGAAATCACTGTTATGGACTAGTTAAGGTGCTCGAATCATGTTCAGGGTTTACAGCCTAAAATATTCATGATAGAATTGACAACTCGTCAAGAAAGTTGTATGTCCCATTAATCGGTCAATGTATCTTATTCTTATACTTAATCATGTCAAACTCTTTCAATATTCAGATGTCATCTCATAGAAGTTTGGCTCATCGTGAACCTTCACAGTCCGAGGTAGTCGCACAGTTTCGCGACTATCATCCAGAGAAGTTTTCCGGTCAGGGAGATCCCCGGATTGTCGACGAATGGGTTCAGGGCCTTGAAACGATTTTCGAGGTCATGGACTGTCCCGAACGTTATCGCGTGTTATGCGCACAAATCCAATTAACCGGTGATGCACGACTTTGGTGGCACGCCTACTGGGGTATGCGTCTTGGAGAAAAAGAAAACTGCACGTGGGACATGTTCAAGGAGTTAATTCGCGATAAATATTATCCTCCTTACTACAAAGCCGAAATGGAGCGTCAATTTTTGGCGCTTAAACAAGATACTCGGACAGTGGACGAGTATGAGAGAGATTTCACTCGACTCGGAGCTTTTGTACCTGACTTGATGACTACAGAAGCAACGAGAACGAGACGCTTCATCGACGGGCTTATTCCAGTAGTCCGTCACAACATCATGGGCCATGGAGTTCAGTCCTATGCCCGTACTGTTACCATTGCAGGAGAAGTTGATGCCAGCATACGAAGGGAAGCCAAACATGATCGTCTTCAGCCGATGCCCTCTACTCTATCATCACCAACACCACAAGCTCAACCTCCAGCCGCCCCACAACAACGATACAAGAACAAGAGGAAGAACAGGGGAGGCCAAGATGACCGCAGGAACCGTCAGCGACAGCAACAACCTATACCACCTTGCCCCACATGTGGAAAGATTCACCGCGGAGACTGCTTGATGGGCCAGAACACTTGCTACTATTGTCGACAGCCTGGTCACATCCGACCGAACTGTCCACGACTGCAACAACAACTTCAACAACCTCAACAACCTCAACAACCTCAGCAGCCACCGAGACAGCCTCAACAACAGCAACGCGGGAGACAGCCAGCTCGTGTTTATGCAGTCGATCAAGCGGAAGCAGCTCAACACCCAGGTACCATGTCTGGGATGATTATACTTAATGATGTTCCTGTTTTCGCTTTATTGGATACCGGTGCAACACATTCTTTCATTTCACGACGATGTCTTGACGCCATTGGGGTTCATACTATTTCTGCTGTCGATCCTCTCGAGGTGAGTCTAGCCTCGGGAAGAAAGATGGTAACTGATGCTAAAGCAACCGACCTCAGCCTTTCTGTCGGTGGACGTATCTTGCCTACCGAAGCTTATGTTCTCGAGATGAGGGATTTCGACCTCATTCTCGGCATGGATTGGTTAACATATTTTCATGCAGATATTCGATGTCACGACCGGGAGATTACTCTTTATCTTCCGGGAGATGATTCTATTACCTTTTATGGCTCCAAGACTCGTACTTTACCACATGTTATTTCTATGGCGAAAGCCAGAAAGATGTTGCGGCGTAATGATTGCCAGGGTTATCTTGTAAGTCTTGTCAGCGATGAACCGAAAGCACGGACACCTCACGATGTTCCTATTGTTCGTGAGTTCGTGGACGTGTTTCCAGACCAACTTCCAGGAGGACCACCTAACCGGCAGGTAGAGTTCTCTATTGATCTTATTCCAGGGGCCGGTCCTGTGTCCAAAGCACCATACCGCATGGCGCCGAAGGAGTTACAGGAGTTAAAGACTCAAATTCAGGAATTACTTAAACTCGGTTTCATTCGGCCGAGTGTTTCACCTTGGGGAGCACCCGTTCTCTTTGTCAAGAAGAAGGACGGATCTATGCGCATGTGTATTGATTACCGGGATCTTAACCGGTTAACTATCAAGAATAAATATCCGCTTCCCAGAATCGATGATTTATTTGATCAGCTGAGGGGAGCTTGTGTATTTTCTAAGATTGATCTCCGTTCAGGCTACCACCAGCTGAGAATCAAAGAGTCAGATATTCCAAAAACTGCATTTCGTACGCGTTACGGTCATTACGAGTTCGTAGTATTGCCGTTTGGGCTTAGTAATGCCCCTGCAGTATTCATGGACTTGATGAACCGTATATTCCACCCTTATCTTGATCAGTTTGTTATTGTTTTTATTGATGATATTTTGATCTACTCGAAGAGCCAGAAGGAACACGAGGAGCACTTGAGGGTTGTTCTCGAAACCCTTAGGGGAGAAAAATTATATGCAAAATTCTCCAAATGCGAATTCTGGCTCGAGCGAGTTACTTTCCTTGGTCATGTTATCACGCAGGCAGGTATTGAGGTTGATCCATCCAAGATATCTGCTATTCAAAATTGGTCCAGACCCAAGAATCCATCCGAGGTTCGTAGTTTTCTCGGTTTGGCGGGTTACTATCGCAGGTTTATTGAGGGATTTTCCAGAATTGCCCTCCCATTATCTCAACTGACGAGGAAGTCTGTCGCGTTCAAGTGGACTGATCGTTGTGAGTCCAGCTTTCAGGAGCTCAAGAGAAGATTGACCACTGCACCTGTTTTAATTATACCGGATCCTACTCGGAGTTTCACCATTTACAGTGATGCCTCGAGACAGGGTTTGGGATGTGTTCTAATGCAGGATGGCCAGGTCGTTGCTTATGCCTCTCGTCAATTAAATCCGCATGAACAGAATTATCCTACACACGACTTGGAACTTGCAGCAGTGGTACATGCCCTCAAGATTTGGCGACATTATCTGTATGGCGGCAAATGCGAAATTTTCACTGATCATAAGAGCTTGCAATATATTTTTACTCAAAAAGAGCTCAACATGCGTCAGCGGCGTTGGTTAGAACTTGTGAAAGATTATGATTGTACCATTCAGTATCATCCGGGGAAAGCGAATGTTGTTGCTGATGCCCTAAGCCGCAAGGTGAAGGGTGATTTGACTTATGTTGTTACTCAGCAGAACCATCTTATCCAAGAATTCGCTCGGATGCAAATTCAGATTGTTGATGCACTTCCTGCAGCGATTACCGTGAGTGTTAGTGCTATGCAGGTTCAACCAACGTTAAGGGAGAGAATCCGGCGGGAACAGATGTCTGATCCATTTATTCGTGTTATTAACGCTAAAGTCCGTGTCGGAGGTGTCGAAGGATTCCAATTGGGCTCAGATGGAGCCTTAGAATTCCGAGGCAGAATTGCGGTGCCGAAAGTCGAAGCGTTGCGAAAGGAAATTTTGTCTGAAGCTCACACCGCACCTTATTTAGCTCATCCGGGAAGTACGAAGATGTATCATGACCTGAAGAGATCGTTCTGGTGGCGTGGAATGAAGAAGGACGCTGCCGATTTTGTAAGAAAATGTTTAACCTGTCAACAAGTCAAAGCAGAACACAAGAGTCCCTTGGGCCTTCTGCAACCACTCGAGATTCCGAAGTGGAAGTGGGAGGAAGTCAGGATGGATTTCGTTACAGGGCTACCTAAGTCATCTAAACATCACGATGCTATCTGGGTCGTGGTGGATAGATTGACTAAGGTTGCTCATTTCATGCCAGTATCGATGAATATGTCTTTGGACAAACTAGCCGAGATTTATACCGAGGGAGTTGTCCGACTTCACGGAGTGCCTGTTACTATCGTGTCAGACACGGATCCCAGATTCACAAGCAGATTTTGGGAAAGTTTGCACAAGGCAATGGGCACGAGATTAGAGTTTAGTTCCGCTTATCATCCTGAGACTGACGGACAATCCGAGCGGACTATTCAAACACTGGAAGATATGTTGCGATCTTTGGTTGTTGACAGGGGTGCTAAGTGGGAGTCGTTATTACCATTATGTGAATTTGCTTATAATAACAGTTATCATTCTTCTATTCAAATGGCTCCTTACGAAGCACTATACGGTCGTAAATGTCGTTCCCCTCTTTATTGGGACGACGTCGGTGAACGCCGAATACTTGGTCCGAACAGGATAGCGGAAACGGCGGCAGATGTGGAGTTAATCAGACTAAGACTCCATGCAGCTCAGAGTCGGCAGAAATCGTCAGCCGATCAGCACAGACGCGATATTCAATTTGAAGTTGGGGAGCGAGCCTTCCTTAAAGTTCGTCCATTCCGAGGGATCATTCGATTCGGAAAGAGAGGAAAGTTGCATCCTCGTTATATTGGCCCGTTCGAAGTTCTCGAACGAGTAGGCGAAGTCGCTTACCGTTTAGCCTTGCCTCCCGAATTATCCAATGTTCATAATGTTTTTCATGTGTCCATGTTACATGAATACGTGTGCGATCCAGATCATATTCTTCAGCATACTGACATCCAGCTTCAGCCAGACTTATCTTACGAGGAGAAACCGGTAGCCGTTTTGGACCGAGAGGTTCGTCGACTCCGGAATCGCGAGATTCCCCTCGTTCGTATTCAGTGGGATCGCCACGGTGCCACTTGGGAGCGAGAAGCTGATATTCGCGCCCGTTTTCCTGATTTTCAGTTTTGATGCATATATATTTCTCATGTATCATGTATAGGTGTCCAGTTTGATATTTCCGAGGAAGGAAATATTTTAAGGAGGGCAGATTGTAATAGCCCATTTTTACCTAACGTAAATTACGTACTTAGCTTCGTAATGTTCATATTATTCTCGGAATCCAAAGTATAAGCCAATTTATGTTCAATCGCCCGATAAAAATATTATCGAATTAAATCATATTTAATCGAGCGATAAATGTGCTAATCTTGCGCTAATCGTGCGTAATCATACGCATAATCGTACTTAATGGTTCTTTAAGTACCTCAATTATGTTCATTTTAAGCCTAAGTAATCATTCTACTATCATATGTCCTTAAACATTGATCAATGCACGGCTAGGGTGCTTAATTTTCTTCTAATCGCCTTAATCTAGGTTAATCACGCATAATCGAGCCCTAAGCGTGCTTAACTAATTAATAAACTCAAGTGGATGGAACTTGGGGGCAAATTCACGGGAACAATATCCTTTCCTAGCCAAGTGGCCTTGTGGTGCCAAGTAAGTGATGACTAAGCCATCAAAAGGACACCTCGTGGCCCTAGGACGCGGCAAATGGCACGAGCTCATTGGCCGTGAGCTTTTATCTCATTTTGCTCCATTTTCACGCCTATAAATCAAGATTTTGGACATATATTTAACTTATAACCGCAGCTATTTCCCAAACATACCTTAAGCAAACTATAAGCAAGATTAAGATTTATTAATCCAACTCTACGTACGCGCGCAAAGAAAGAAAAGGGAACAACCATCACCAATTTCTTGCCAACTTTCTTCAGGCAATAAAAGGGTAATATGATACTAACCCT
Source organism: Striga asiatica (assembly GCA_008636005.1). NCBI lineage: Eukaryota > Viridiplantae > Streptophyta > Magnoliopsida > Lamiales > Orobanchaceae > Striga > Striga asiatica. The sequence continues at coordinate 603,016 of BKCP01005272.1, read as the reverse complement.
GTTATGATGTTATATATATCATGCCAAGTTCAAATTATAAGTCTAAGTTCATGTAAAGTCCGAAAATGCTCTCGGGTGCACATTTTAAGCCATAGCAAATCATCTCTTTATGTAGTCGACTTTCCTCGGGCAAACCATGCATCATTAGTCCTTATTTAATGTATTATGTTCAGTTTTAAAAGATAGCCCGAGATAAGTTGTCGATTTGTTGGGGAAATGGCCAAGGGAAGTGGACCGTGCACGTAGCACGCGCCCACGGGCCGTGTCTTGCCCTACTAGGGTATCTTTCATTGTGATCAACTTTGTTAGGGACATTTGTATTCCAACAGCCTTTAAATTATAAATGATGGTCAATCTATTCATCTTGCCCAAGAAAATATCATGTTTGGTCGAGGGTACACGCCAAGGGCCGTCGGACGCGCCTATCGCGCACGCCGTGGCCCGTCATGCTAAATAAAATCAAATTTCATGTTTTATCTTGACCCTCAGACCCATGTATGTATAAATATGTTAATCATGTCATGTTATGTCATTTTGATCAAGAAAAGTGGCCGAACGGCCGGCAAGGGCCGGTCACGGCATGCTGCCGCACATAGCGGCCATGCCGGCAGTGCTGTCCCAGTGCCGGGTATGCGCGACCCCGGGACAGTCACTCGTGCCACGCACTGCTGACCTCGGTTCGTGCCAACAGCACACCCGAGTGTGTAGTACTGTGCCTTATTGGCCCCGAGTAACTTAACAGGCCTCGGGACGTGCCCAACAGCACGCCCGCGTGCCCAGGGTCGCCCGGCAGCGCCCTGACAAGCCATAGTCGCACCCGAGATGCCCGAGTCATGTCTGGCCGTGTCTTTCCTCGCGCCAGCCGCACCTGGGTCGTGCCAGCCGCACGCCCAGTGCCCAGTTAGCCCGGGTACGCGCTTATCCCGCGTCCCTCGCGCCCGGCCAGTGCCAGGGCCAGTGCCAGCCGCACTGCCCGCGCCCAGCAGCGCCTAGTGCCGAGGCCAGTCATGCCTAGCCCGTGTCCAGTGCTGTGCCATGGCTCCAGCAGGCCCGGCACGGGACCGAGCCCAGCCAGCCCGTGACCACCCGGTCCAGTGTGAACCGGTGGTCCAACCCGGTCCGGTTCAACCCGACCCGGTTCATCCAGTTAGCGAACCGGCCGGTTTAGCCGGCGGTTCGAGTCCGTTTTGGTTCGTAATTTTCAGTCCGAGTTTTATTCTGAAATTTAAATTATTTTCCGAGTCGAACCAGATCAGTTAAGCATATCAGTGTAATTTCCGAACTTAAAAATATTTTTGTGAACCTTTAGTGCGTTCCTTTATATCCGGATATCATATTAAATCGAGTCGAGCATCTTAACAGTTAAATTTATCGATCTGAGCATAGTATTTAGTAATTGTTTATATTATGTTACAGTTTGATCAGTTCACGGCTATCAGCACTTCCAGTTCATATTTTCAGTACAGGTGGGGACTCAGACTGGGTATTACATTGATTATAATTACGATATCATGTTCAAGGTATGTCAATTATGTTTTTCCGCTTGGAATGGATGTTGGACGGTTCAGGTTGCCATAATTCCGTTCTAAGTTCTAGTGGAATCATCTACCACTAGTATGTGCACATGGATTCCAGCTTATTATTGTCATCATCATTATCATTATCATTATCATCATGACAACCGGTAGATTCACGGATCCCGGTCCGGTTTATACTGTTGACCAGGAAATTCACGGTTATGTTATATGCTTTTGATCATGATGTTACTATTATTATTGCTGTTTACTTTAGTATGAGTTCCTACGGAGTACAGTGGTACTCACACCCCATTTTTATAAAATTTTTCAGGTCATGAAGTCGGTCTGGAGCTGTGAAGTTGACGGGTGGATCGAAGTTAAATATTTTGCTGTATATTTTGCCACGCTATATTCCGCTGAACTTATCGTTTGACAAACTTTGATTTTTGATCCGATTTCATAGTCGGATTGTATATTATGTAAATCTGTTTTGTTGTAAATTTTTAAACGATCGTAATGGATTTTTAAAGATAAAATAAATGTTTTAGTAACGCTCCGAATCATTTTCTCAAATTATATTTTTAAAAACGCACTCTGATAATTAAGTTACGCACTCTGATAATTAAGTTAGGGCGGGGCGTTACAACTAACCATGACTTGGGCACTCGCGGCTTGGCGAGGCACGCGACCCATGGGCGCGAGGACTAGGACCCGTGCACGAGCTCGGTGCGGGTTTACTTAGGCCGAGGGAATGATATCGAAGCCTCGATAAAAATGATCTCATACTTAGAAAATATTCTAAGTAAGGCTATGAGCATGGCTAGGGCTCGAACAAGACTCGAGACAACTAGGGCTCGAGAATTGGCTAGGCGCGAACTAGGCGCGATACTCGCGACCGAACGACTCGGTTCCGGACACGGCTAGACTTGGATGATTTATCGAAACAAACTCGGTTTCGATTATTCGTCAACTGAAATTATTAATTCCGACTGAATAAAATCCATTACTAAATTAAATGGACCGGAATTAATAATTGAGATTGAATAGCTGATAACTGGGCTCGAAACTCAAGACGAGCAGTATTAATAAAAAGAAATAGTTCAACTGGGAACTAAAAATGTCATTTTTATTAATACAGAATTGGGCTATTACAGTAGATCCCCATAAAAAGCTCCTTTGCCACTCAATCCAGTACCTCTTCCCAGCAACTAACAACGAAGCCGAGTATGAATCATTGCTATCCGGGCTCACCCTGGCGGAAGCCATGAGCCTGACCGACCTCACCATTTACTCCGACTCGATGTTCATGGTCAAGCAAATCTCCGGGGAGTTCGAAGTAAAAGAGCTGAGGCTGGTCCCCTATCTGGGGTTGGTAAAGAAGAGATTAACCAAGTTTCGGACTCGAATAGAACACGTTCCTCGGACAGAAAACGTACAGGCTGATGCCCTGGCCCGCCTCGCCTTAAGTGTCGGGATGGAAAGTGCCAAATACATTCAGGTAGGCCACAAGGGACAACCATCGGTTCTCGGCCTTTCCGTCCTGAGTGCCGAGCAGGCAAATGTAGACCAAGACCCGAGCTGGATGGTCCCGATCCAATCTTATCTCGAGACCGGTGCACTGTCGCCTGACCCAAAAGAGGCCAGGCAGCTTCGCACGTGGGTAGCTCGGTTTACGATCGTGGCCGGTGAACTATTCAAGCGGGGATACTCGGCACCACTGCTTAAATGTGTCGACGAGAAAAACGCCGAGTACATACTCAAAGAAATCCACGAAGGCGTGTGCGGAAATCACTCCGGAGGATACGCCCTCGACCACAAAGTTCTAAGGCAAGGCGATTACTGGCCTAGTCTAAAGAAGGTCGCCCTGGGGATGGCTCGGAGATGTGCAAAATGTCAAACTTTCGTGCCCAACATCATTCAACCTTCTCAACCTTTGAATTCAATCCTTAGCCCGTGGCCGTTCGCCAAGTGGGGGATCGACTTAATCAGCCCCCTGCCCACCGAAAAGGGCGGAGTGAAGTATGCCGTTGTTGCCATCGACTACTTCACAAAATAGGCAGAAGCCAAGCCACTCGCCACCATCACCGAACAGAAGATGATCGACTTTCTATGAAATCCATCATATGTCGGTTCGGGGTACCGAACTCAATAATCACCGACAATGGGAAATAATTCGAAGGGAAGAAATTGGAAACATTTTGCGAAGAACACGACATCAAGCATTTCTTCTCAACGCCTTACCACCCTCAATCGAACGGCCAGGTCGAAGCCATAAACAAGATCATCAAACAGGTACTCAAGGTCCGACTTGAAGCCGCAAAGGGAACCTGACCAGAAGAACTCCCGAACGTGTTTTGGTAATACCGCACCACAGCTAGGTCGTCTACGGGAGAGACACCATTCTCCCTAGCGTACGGGTCTGAGGCAATAATACCCGTCGAGCTCGGCGCCAAAACATTTCGAGTAACTAACTTTGAAGAAGAATCTAATTCCGAGTAACTGAGGGCGAACCTGGACCTAATAGACGAGCACCGGTCACAAGCCTAACTCAGAAACGCCGTATACAAGAGGCGAAGCGAAAGATACGCAAACTTCCAAGTCAAACCGCGCGCGTACCAGATCGGCGACCTGGTGCTCAAAAAAGTAACGGGAGCAGACCCCGGACCTCTCAAACCGAAATGGGAGGGACCTTACAAAATCAGCGAGGTCCTCCCACATGGGGCCTATCGTCTCGAGCATCTGGACGGTACTACCCACCAATATCCCTGGAACTCGACGTTCTTGAAAAAGTTCTATCAATATATCCGGGTCCGCGCCAGTTGTGATAATTCGTTTGTAATAACTTTATAATGGTTTGTTCTATAGACAAGTGTTTTGTAATAATTTTTCTTTATTTTTAGCAAGTGGTGCAACACCCCGCTAACTAGGGCCAATTTTTCGCAAATTTTAACTCTTTCGAAAACGCTTATAAATTTTTCGAAATCATTTGTAAACTATCTCGGGATGCTGCTAAGGACTTTTCTGCTTAAAAACCCGTTTCTTTAACCTAGGTCTAACAACTGGTTTAGACTTAAAGAATTCAGGTTTATATTTTTACGAATCATGCATATTAGTCTGGACCCGTTCGTACTGGCGAACCGGGTAAAATTATTTAAGTCTGAAAATAGCATCATGCATGTTCGAAAATAAACACAAGCATAGCGGAAGTCTGAAATGCGTGGAATTATTTAGTTTACAAACAGTTTAAACAAATGTCCCGGGAACAGCTTTCGTGCGGAACTCACGACCACCACCACCACAGCTTGACTCACGCCTGCCCGCCGACCCTGCCATCTGAAAATATAAAGTGGGGGTGAGTACGGTCCACTTGTACTCCATAAAAACCCATTCTAAAGTAAACAGCAATATTAATAATGATATCACAAACTGGTATATATAAGTAAACTGTAACTCCCGGAACTCTCTGGCCGGTAACTCCCGGAACACTCTGGCCGGTAACCGTGTGCACACTCTGATGGTATAACTAGGGCAAACTGGGCCACCACCAGAACTTAGGGAAGGCAAACTTGGCCTTAACCCAAAGTGGATAAAACTCATATACATACCTGAACGTGATATCGACTATTAAACTCAATGTATAACCCAGACTGGGTCCCCACCTGATCGGTTTTGAAAATGAGTAAGTGCGGCTGTGCTGGTAGCTGACTCCTCAAGCTACATAAAAATATAAGCAAACAAATATACTAAGTACTATGCTCGTCATATGCTCAAAAATATGCTAGGATGCTCTACTCTATCAGATTACTCATCCGGATATAAAGGAACGCTCTAAGGGTTCACAGAAATAATTCTAAGTCCGGAAATAATACTGATATGCTTAACTGATCTGGTTTGGCTCGGAAAAATACTTAAATTTCGGAATAAGACTCGGACCGAAAATCACGAACCAAAACGGACTCGAACCGCCGGCTAAACCGGCCGGTTCGCTAACTGGCTGAACCGGGTCGGGCTGGACCGGACCCGGTTGGACCACCGGGTCACACTGGACCGGTTGGTCACGGGCTGCTCGGACTGGCCGGGCTCGATCCCGTGCCGGGCCTGCTGGGGCCATGGCACGGCGCTGGGCACTAGCTGGGTGCGACCGGGCACGGTACTAGGCGCTGCTGGGCGCGGGCTGTGCGGCTGGCACGGGCCCTGGCACGACTGGTGCCACTAGGTGCGGCTGGGCACGACCGAGAGTCACTGGGTGTGCTGGCGTGCTGCTGGGCACGGTCGAGCACGAGGGACGCGGGAACTGGCGCGTACCCGGGTTGACTGGGCACTGGGCGTGCGGCTGGCACGACCCGAGTGCGACTGGCGCGAAAACTGACGTGGCCAGACACTACTCGCGCGGCTCGGGCGCGGCTAGGGCTGTCAGGGTGCTACCGGGCGACCCTGGGCACGCGGGCATGCTGCTGGGCACGTCCCGGGCTAACTGACTACTCGGGCGTGCTGCTGGGCACGTCCCGAGGCCTCTGGACCTGACTCGGGGTCACTACAGCACGGCACTGGACACTCGGGTGCGCTGCTGGCACGACCCGAGGTCGACTCCGCGTGGTACGAGCGACTGGCTCGGGATCACGCGTGCATGACACTGGGACAGCGCTGCCGGGCGCTGTCGGAGGTGCTCTGGCGCGACTGGCGCTGAGACCTCGCGGGCTGGCACGGACAGGCGCGGCTGGGCGCTGTCACGTGCACTGGGGACTGCGGTGCCTCGCGAGCGCTAGGCGCGGGCACGGACAGGGGCACTGCCTGGCCCCTGCGACGCGGCACGGGCACGGCACGCGCGACTGGCGCGGCTGGTGACCCTAGCCGGTCCTTTGCCAAACTTCCGACAACTTTGCCGGGGACTACTGAACCAAATCAACCTAATATGACATAAAATGCTCAAAAATGCCAAAAGTCACTGAGGGACCTCGGTTGGATTTGGTGGTGGGCTTATAGGGCCGATTAGGCACGAGGCCACCCTAGGGCACAAAAATGAACATGCTCAACATGAAAATTGACCTAGGGCCGAATGATATACATCAAAAATCATGGCTAATGAGGCTAGAACATTGGTCAATACATGCATGCACATATACTTAGGTTCGGGGGTGAAAATGGCTCGATTTCACTTAACAAATTGACCGAACAAATGAACTCAAAGCATGAAACTGTTTTAACCATGTCATACTCATGATTTTTGAGGATTTTTAAGATACTAATCTCGGCCATATCATGCATGTACCATAACTTACGAAATTAGGGCTTAAATCTTCAAAAATCCAAATCTCCATATTCTTCTCGTGCATGGCATCATTTTTGTACATGATAAATCTTATTTTATCATGAATAAGCTAGGAAAAATGAAAGTCACGAGCTAACCTTGCTCGAGCTCGCGAATGGTGCTAATGGCCTTTGCTCGGGCTCGCAAATGGCCTAGGAGACTAGCCTCGACTTAGGGGCTTGAATGGCTGAGGAGGATAGCTTCAAGAGACTTAGAAAAATCCAAACTAAGCTTGGATAATGATAAGCCTCGAGATAACTAGGCTGGAACAAGCTGGACACGAGCACTCCTCTTCCCCGGGGCACACGCGCGCGCGGCTAGGCTTGCCTTGGCTTGCTCTCGGTTTTTCTCTTGTTTTCCCTCAATGTGCTAAGTGTTATGCTCGAAAATTATGAGTATCCAAGAGCTCTAACACTCAGCTGAAGGTGGCCTTATAAGGGAAATGCATGGGCGGAGAAAACAATGCTCAAAGTGGAGACACACACACATCACATGTGCATGGGGACATGGTTTGGGGCTGTTTGCACGAACTTGGAGGGTTTGCAGGGGCATCTTGACTGACCAAGGCATTAAAATATGATGGAGAGCAGGTCTGGTCGGTCCCAAGGTGGAGGAGGAGGTAGTGGGGGACAATGCCTTACACACTTGAATAAAATATTCCACAAGCACATGCTCCACTTTGGCTTAATCATAGGCTGACTTCCTTAACACTTTCTTAGGGACATCTTAGCCCTAAATGACCCTCATTAAGTCCTTAATACACGCAGCATTGGGTCATGGAAGGAAGTGGGCCGGAATTTCAAGAATTGGGCTCCAAATGATGGGCTGTCGCTGCTGGCGCTGGGCTGGGCGCGCTGGGCGCGAGCTGGGCTGCACACGGCCCTGGGCTGGGCGCTGGGTTGCGCGAACGGGCCTGTGCACGCGGACTGGGCGCGGGACAAACCTTGGACCGAGAAAAATGACTTTCTAAGGCATAAATGACATGGCCCATGATCCTATCTTGATGCATAATACTTAGAAAAATTCCAAAGGTGTTTGGCCATGACTTGGGCCACCATACTTGACTCGCGCGAGGCTAGGGTGCGGGTACTAGGGCGCGACTCATGGCCCGACTTGGAATGCACTTGAACCGAGGCTAACCCTTGGCTAGGGCTGAAAAATGGCCACACTTAGGTGCCACCAAACCTAGGAAAATCCCCTCAATACTTGGTCATGACTTGGTGCGAACTCGGCACGGCTTTGGCCCGAACTTGCGAACCCTAGGCGCGAGTGATCTCGGGGCCACGCACGAACTAGGTGCGGTATACTAGACCGAGGGAATAACATCCAAGGCTTGACAAATATGATCTCATACTTAGAAATATTCTAAGTAAGGCTATGAGCATGGCTAGGGCTCGAACAAGACTCGAGACAACTAGGGCTCGAGAATTGGCTAGGCGCGAACTAGGCGCGATACTCGCGACCGAACAACTCGGTTCCGGACACGGCTAAACTTGGACGATTTATCGAAACAAACTCGGTTTCGATTATTCGTCAACTGAAATAACTAATTCCGACTGAATAAAATCCATTACTAAAATAAATGGACCGGAATTAATAACTGAGATTGAATAGCTGATAACTGGGCTCGGAACTCAAGACGAGCAGTATTAATAAAAAGAAATAGTTCAACTGGGAACTAAAAACTGTCATTTTTATTAATACAGAACTGGGCTATTACAATCTATCTCCCTTAAAAATATTTCCGTCCTCGGAAATGCTAAACTGGAGAAATACATACAAGAGCTGAAAATATATACAACTGGGTACATATCAGAACTCAAAATCTGGAAAACGAGCTCTGATGTCTGCCTCGCGCTCCCAAGTGGCATCTGAATCTCCATGGCGATTCCATCTGATACGAACGAGGGGAACGTCTCGGTTCCTGAGCCGAAGGACCTTTCGATCCAGAACCGCTACCGGCTGCTCCTCGTAAGTCAAATCTGGCTGAAGCTGAATCTCGCTGTGCTGAAGCACATGCTCGGGATCGCACACGTATGGGCGTAGCATCGAAACGTGAAACACGTTGTGCACGCCAGCCAACTCGGGAGGCAGAGCTAATCGATAGGCGACTTCGCCCACTCGTTCGAGAATCTCGAACGGGCCTATATAGCGAGGATGCAACTTCCCTCTCTTCCCGAAGCGAACGACCCCTCTCATCGGTCGAACCTTCAGGAAAACATGATCTCCGGGCTCAAAATGCATCTCTCGTCTATGCTGATCGGCTGAGGACTTTTGCCGACTCTGAGCTGTCTTGAGCCTCTCTCTGATCCAGGCTACTTGCTCAACTGTCTCCTCGATGAACTTCGGACCGAGTACTCGTCGCTCTCCGACGTCATCCCAGTAAAGGGGCGATCGACACTTGCGGCCGTAAAGTGCTTCGTAGGGAGCCATCTGAATAGATGCCTGATAACTGTTGTTATAGGCGAACTCAGCTAGTGGCAGCCACTTCTCCCACTTAGCACCTCTGTCCAGAATTAAGGCTCGGAGCATATCCTCGAGCGTCTGGATCGTCTTCTCGGACTGGCCGTCCGTCTCTGGATGGTAAGCCGAACTAAACTTTAACTGGGTGCCCATTGCCTCATGCAAACTCTCCCAGAATCGACTGGTGAATCTGGGATCTCGATCGGAGATGATCGTAATGGGCACTCCGTGGAGTCGAATAACACCACGGGTATATATCTCGGCAAACTGATCCATCGTCATGGTCATCGCCACAGGCATGAAATGCGCGACTTTCGTCAGTCTGTCTACCACTACCCAAATCGCGTCGTGGTGCTCGGACGACTTAGGTAGTCCCGTGACGAAGTCCATGGTAACCTCTTCCCACTTCCAGCTGGGAATCTCAAGTGGCTGTAGCAGACCTATGGGACTCTTGTGCTCGGCCTTTACTTGCTGACACACCAAGCACTTCTTCACGAAGTCTGCTACCTCTCTCTTCATTCCTCGCCACCAGAACGACCTTTTCAGGTCGTGGTACATCTTGGTACTCCCAGGGTGGGCTAAATATGGCGCACTGTGGGCCTCAGTCAGGATTTCCTTGCGTAAAGTCCCGACTTTTGGCACGACAATGCGGCCTCTGAACTCCAAAGCTCCATCTGTGCCTCGATAAAAGCCCTCTATGCCTCCGACGTGAACCTTCGCCACTAAAGTGCGAATGAACTGATCGCAGGATTGCTCCCGCCGGATTCTGTCTCTCAGCATGGGCTGAACTCGCATCGAGCTAACACTCCCCGAAATCTCCTTAGGAAGTGAATCGACAACCTCAATCTGCATCTGGGCAAACTCTCGGATAAGCTGGCGCTGATCGGTGATCGAGCAGACTGACTCACCCCTCACCTTACGGCTTAGGGCGTCTGCTACCACGTTCGCCTTCCCCGGATGGTACTGTATGGTGCAGTCATAATCTTTCACAAGCTCCAACCATCGCCTCTGGCGCATGTTGAGCTCCTTCTGTGTGAAGATATACTGCAAACTTTTGTGATCGGTAAAGATCTCACACCGACCACCATACAGATAATGGCGCCATATCTTGAGTGCATGCACAATCGCTGCCAACTCTAGGTCGTGCGTCGGGTAATTCTGCTCATGGGGCTTGTTGCTGTCTTGAATTAACAACTTGAAATTAAACACAGTTGATGTCCAGAAAATGAAGATAACGGCTTAATTAGATTTTATTGATTATGTTCACAAGAGTACAGAAGTCGGTTTTAGGCTGAAAACCGAGTTTGTCTTAAGTTCGTGTACAATGTGATCGAAGAGAGCCTCGTACTATCATAAATTCTGCTATTTATAGTACGGTGGCTTTTGTCTTCTTCCTCGAAATGGATAAAGATGCATTTAATATTGAGCTGCTTTGTTTGAGGCGGCGGGAAACATCAATGATTACCTTTTTGTTTCGTTGGTCCAATCAGATGCTTCTAATGATTACTCTGTTGGAGTGCTCAAACTTTATGGTAGTCGGTTGATTTGGAGTCGGTTTACTTACGTCGGTTTCGGATGTCGGTTTTGATCCTTTTTTGAAAGTCTGTCGGAAGTTGGATCTTTCGGAAATCGACAATTCTTAAGAAGTCAATAATTTGCTATAATATATTCCGACTTTTAGTACCTTAATTCTGATTACTGGATTTGATATCAACAGTGAGGCCCCCGACATCAGTAAGTATTTGAAGCTTTTTAAATGATTGCTGATGTCGTTTGTTGTTTCACCTTATTCCGACTCGCTTTGCGTTGTTACCGACATGAGAACACTTTGCTTCATTCGACACTTCACGGTATTTGATCTGACATGGCGGCTCTTTAAAAGACGTGTCCGCATTAAATGGGCCCAACGGATACAATTTTGTAACGACATGGCGTTTCGGGATATGGCCACGTGGAATAATAATTACTGTAACGTTATGTCCCTTGAAGATACGTCCGTTACACGCGCCGTTTCCGGATGCTTCTAACGGTCATAAATCAAAACCTATAAATTGATGTCGGTTTTGGGGCGCTTCGATTTTTCTTGCGTTCTTTCAGCAATTTTCTCCTTACATATTTTCTTTGTGCACTCGTTTTTTCCTATGATCTTCTCATCAATCCAAAGTTCTTCGAAAGTTTCGGTAAGAGTTTGCCCTAATCTTTCTCGTTTTTTTGTTCTGTTTCGAATTATTCCTGTTTTTTGCATCGATTTCGGGGAGAGATGTCTGCGCAAACTGAGAATAGCAGTAGCCGAACGATTTCGGATATTCCGATCCTTACCGATGAGGATTTGGAATTGCCTCTGGAGTATTATCGGTGGGATCCTCTTTTGGTAAAGAGTCTTAATCTCAATAGGGATATCATCGATGAGGACAAGCGAGTCGAAGAGGACGCTATGTCACTTCCGGATTATTGGAGGCGTCCTGCTCGTCGGTGGCCAGAGCCGATTGACGAGTATAGAGGAGAGCCGAGTATTCTTACTGACGCCGACATCGTCATGCTTCGTGGGGAAGTTTATATCCCGTCTTCGGTAAAACTGTTTGCCCCTTATCCAGGTGAAAGAATAACTTGTCCTCCTCCGGGTTGTGTTAGCGTTTTTGCCGACTCATTGAGGTCTGGCTTGAGATTTCCGCTTCCTGCTCTGATCACGGATTATCTGAGGAACTGGGGGATTAGTTTGTGTCAAGTAGCTCCGAATTCATGGAAGAGAATCATTGGTCTTCTAGTTTTGTTAAAGGAAAAGGGTTGGGATATGCCAACTGTTGAGGAGTTAAGGAGCCTTTTCTCATTCCGGAGATGTACTGACAGGCAAGTAGCAGATCCTCTGATTTGCTATGCTTGCGCAGGAAGGCCCTAAAGTGGCTTTAAGATCGGAGATCTGATCACAGAAATCCCGGATTCGCTGCATGGGTTCCAAGAAGAATGGTTGTGGGTCGGTGGGGAGTGGCAGACTCCAAATTTTAATAAGCCTTTGATTGATGGAATGTCAATTCCGATTAACATTAATTCTGCAGTTTGTAAGTATTGTTTTTTCTTCCAATAGACCGAGTTTATTCTGACTTTGCTTTTTATTTGTGTACTAACAGGGCATCAACTTTACTGTTTGCAGCCAAAAGCAAAGGAGTTGAACTCAGTGCGACTTTAAAAGAAAGGATTTTCGAACTGTTCAAGCTCAAGAAGACACAACGGGGCTTCAAGTTGATTCTAAAGGATTCAAGGTTGAAAGCTGCTGGATTGTGTCCAGAAATCTTAGACGGTTCTTTTCAACCAGGTAAATTCGAATTAAATTTTTCAATCTTATTCGAAGTCGGTAGCTTTTGGATGTCATAATAACTCGGTTTCATACTTGCAGTGTATTATCCACTTCTCGGAGTTCTTGGTTTTAAGACCGTTCGTGACGCTAGAGCCTTCCGACAAAGGAGTCCAAATTTGAAACTGCGAACTAAAGTCGGGAAAAGCAAAGAGTTGCGTCTGACAGGAATGGGTCGCAAGAAGTTAGTGAAGGCCTATCTGGAGAACCCGATTATGAATCCACCGAAGGCCGACGTCGGAGATGGTGCGACGTCGGCTGCTGCTATTGTGGTCCCACAGCCTAATCCTTTGGCTATTGCAGCAGAAGGTCCGATGGCTGCCATTGCTGCTGCCACTGCTACTGCGCCTGAAGTTGGGCCGATGATTGAGGTTACTCCAGTAGAAAATCCGCCAGTGATTGATTTGGCTTCTGATGAGCCTGAGGAGGGCCATGAAGTTACCGCTGAGCGTGAAGTGCCTGTTACTCGGTCGAAAAAGAGACATGCAGAAGATATTCCAGCTACCGAGGAACGGAGAAAGAAGAAGCACGACACTGGCGATCAAGATAAGAAGAAAAAGAAGGAGCCTATCATAGATCGATCCTTCTTACCAATGGACGAAGAAAGGTTCCTGAATTTTAGGCAGCCTCGGGAGTCGGTCGAGAAGTGGTTCTCGACTTTTGAATCGGTTGAGATTCCCGAGATTTCGAGCACAGTCGAACTGCCTGCCCACGTTATAGATGCCGCTCGGGTCCCCATGATGGTATGGGATCCGAGATCCGAAATCGGTGTATCCTCGCTGGCGAGCGCATATAAGTTTAAATACGCCAAGGCTTGTTTGGGTCGCGCGCTTGTTAGTTTAGTGATGGCCGAGGATGAATTTCGGCTTAATGCGGCCCAGGTCGATGAGAAGAAGCATACGTTGGAACTTAGAGATGGAGCACTTGCATCTCTAAGAGAAGAAGCAGCAGCCAAGGAGAAGGAGCTGCAAGTGAAGATTGATGAGCAAACTGAACAGTTGACGATTGCTCAGGGCGAAATCGAGGCTTTAAGAACGGATAAGGCTAGCCTTGATAATGATGTGTTGAAGTTGACGAGCCAAGTCATCACCTCCGAACAGCGTGTGAAGATGCTTGAAGAACAACTGTCTCGGTGCGAATCCCTTCTCCGCAAAGAACAAGATGCCCATGAAGTAACTCGGAGAAGTCGGTCTGAGGTTGAGGAGCTGCTGAAGAAAGACCAAGATGCTCATCTAGCTAAGCTCGGCAAACTTCAGGAGGAAAAGATCAAACTTGCCGAGGAAAAGTATAATGACGGTCTCCGAGCGGGGAGGATTCTTGAGGCAGAGGCCAACCGACTCAAAGCTAAGGTCGATTCCGACTCTGAGGACGAAGATCGGGAATTCGAGATGAACACTTGTCTGAATCTGCGCTGGATGGTTGAGCGCTTTGACGACGGTTTGTATGGCATCGAGGAAGTTCGCCAGTTCCTTCTGCACAAAATTCAAAGCCATAACTTCAATCCCTCCATCGCGACGACTCATATTGAGGCAGACGAGGACGAGAAAAATTTCTGTGAGGGCCTTCTTGCTTCTATCAGGGCCGAAGCCGGTCTTGAGATTTCTGAGTCGGGCCAAGAAAGGGAAGCTCGTCTGCGTCGGGCTTTCATCAACATGGTGCTCGAGGGTGAGAAGGAGAAGAAGTCGGAGCTGGCTAACATTTATGTGAAGACTCTATCCGAAGTTAGCTTGCAGGAGGAACTAGAGAAAATGACTCCTGAGCAACTTCGGAAGTCAGTTGTGGCCTTTCTTGAAAGGAAAGTTGCAGAGCTGTCACAGAAAGGTGATCAGTCTGAAGCGACCAAGTCATCTGAAGTCGGGGGAGAAGATATAGTTCTGGACAAGCATATCCCTGTGACCCTCTCTGAGCTCGAACAGGCTGCCAAGACTGAAGAGGACCGAGTTTCGACATCATTAGCCGCATGATGTACGAACAGATTATCAAGAACGATGCGGAAGAAGCAGCCAAGAAGGAAGATGATGCCGAAGGAGTCAAGGCAGCTGATGAAGATGATGGCAATGCCGATCTGGCCAAGGCAGTTGATGAGCCGGCAAAGTCGACTTAGCAGCATTTGCTTGTTTTTGTCTTTTTTCTTTCTTCTTTTTTTTTTTTTTTTTTTGTGAATTGTGTTCCCGGCATGTCGGGGCACAATCCTTCTGTTGTAATGGATTTTATTAAATATGAATGAAAATTTCATTTTAAGTTTTTCCATTCATATATCCAGCATGGCTTTTTACTTTAGCTGAATATTTCAAGTGTTAAGAAGTCGGCCAAACTTTAAATTTTTAAGTGGACACCATCTTTTGAGATGGGAACTCGGATATTATCTTATTTCAAACCAATCTTCAGGATTTGAATTTCAAGACAATCCGATATTAATTTTACTAAGTCCATAACCTTCCCAAGTCACTGTACTTTGGTATTCGAAGGTTATTAGTTTGGTCGAAAAGATATAACTTACCGAGTTAATAAGGCTCGGTTTAAATTTGAAATATCTTATAAAAATTTTAAGCATTAGTCTTGTCCAAGTTATAAGCTTGGTTATATAAAGACTAACAGTATACCGAGTTAAAATACCTCGGTTCTTTTGAAGAGATAATGCATTAGTCTTGTCCAAGTTATAACCTTGGCTAAATAAAGACTAATGATATGCCAAGTTAAAGTATCTCGGCTCTTTTTAAGAGACTCTTTAGCACACAAATTCATTATATACATCAAAATGTGTACAGAGTCATTGTTACATCAAAAATTCACTGGAAATATTTCTTCAGGTAAACAGCATTCCATGGATATGGAAGAGTTAGTCCATCTGGTTTTTCGAGTCGGTAAGCACCTTTTGGAAGTACTTGACTGATCTTGAATGGTCCTTCCCACTTCGGTTTTAGAGGCCCCGGATCTGGTCCAGTAATTCTTTTAAGTACCAAGTCGCCGACTTGAAATGATCGAGGCTTCATCTTCGAGTTGATATATTTCTCACTTTTCTGTTTGTAGGCAGCATTTTTAAGTTCTGCCATGAGACGAGTTTCGTCCAGAAGATCCAGATTGGTTTTCAGGTTTTCCGAGTTGGTTTCTTCTTGAAATGTCGTTATCCGATAAGTTGGAGATCCGAGTTCTACAGGGATTACTGCTTCTGATCCATAAGTTAGAGAAAATGGTGTTTCTCCCGTTGACTGGTTTACTGTTGTCCTATAAGCCCACAATACATGTGGTAATTCTTCGGGCCATGATCCTTTTGCTGCATCAAGTCGAACTTTCAAGCCATTTTTGATGATTTTATTGATTGCTTCGACTTGTCCATTAGATTGAGGATGGTATGGCGAAGAGAAGAAGTGTTTAATCTGATAATCTTCACAAAGAGCTTCAAGTTGTTTTCCTTCAAACTGTCCACCGTTGTCGGTTATTATTGAACTCGGTATACCGAACCGGCATATGATCGATTTCCAAACAAAGTCCACTACTTTTTGTTCGGTTATCGTAGTTAGTGGTTCAGCTTCGGCCCACTTGGTAAAATAATCGACTGCAACTATAGCAAATCGAACACCTCCCTTTGCAGTGGGTAGTGGACCAATTATGTCGATTCCCCATCTAGCAAATGGCCACGGACTGTAGATCGATTTTAAAGATTCTGGGCTTTGATTTATATTTGGGGAGAATATTTGACACTTCACACATTTACGTACCCAGTTCATTGCATCTGCTTTCAAAGTCGGCCAATAATATCCTTGTCGAAGTATTTTGTACGCTAATGTTCGTGCTCCATGATGATTCCCACAAATTCCTTCATGGACTTCTTCAAGGACATATCGTGACTCTGGCTCAGTTAAACATTTCAGTAAGGGAAGAGAATATCCTCGTTTATAAAGAATTCCATTATCCAATGTAAACCGAGCAGCTCGTATGCGAAGTGTTTGAGCCTCTTTTGGATTTTGAGGTAAAGCTCCTATTTCCAAGTATGTTATAATCGGTGTCATCCAAGTCGGTGATTTCTGTAACTCGGTGTGTAAGACTTCAGGCACAGAAATAGAAGGTATCTCTTGATGACCGACTTGGACATACTCGACATCCTCCAATCCGGTACTTGATGCGAGTTTAGACAGAGCATCAGCTGGAACGTTTTGTGAACGAGGAATATGTTCCAACTGAATATCAAATCGAGACATCTTCTGTTTTACAAGCGTCAAATATGGAAGTAGCCGAGGTTCTTTAACTTCAAAATCTCCACGGACTTGATTTACTAGCAATTGTGAGTCGGAGAATACCTTTAACTTCTTTACATTCATGGAGTCTGCAAGATTTAATCCAGATAAGAAGGCCTCATATTCAGCTTCGTTATTTGTTGCTGGGAAGAGGAACTTGACGGAATGACAAAACATCTTGTTCTGAGGGTCAATAAGGATGATTCCTCCTCCAGCTCGATGTTGAGTTAAAGAGCCATCAACATACAACGTCCATGATTGAACTTCGTTGACTGTCTCAATTGCAGGAGTAAACTCGGCAATAAAGTCGGATAAAGCTTGAGCTTTTATTGCGGTTCTTGGTTTGTAATGAATATCATATTGACCGAGTTCTACAGCCCATTTGATTAGTCTTCCCGACGTATCAGGTCGGTGTAAAATCGACTTCAAGGGATAAGAAGTAAGTACCGTTATTGAATGTTCTTAGAAATAAGGACGTAACTTTCGGGCAGCAATGACGAGTGCATATGCTAATTTCTCCATCGCCGGGTATCGTAATTCGGCTTCATGTAAGGCCTTACTGATATAGTAGATTGGATACTGTTGACGTCCTTCTTCACGAATAAGAACAGCACTGATTGCAGAGTCACTTACTCCCAAATATAAATATAGCATTTCTTCGGGAATCGGTTTCTGTAAAGTCGGGATTTGAAGGAGTGTTTCTTTTATTTTATCCAGAGCTTGTTGACATTCTTCTGTCCATTCAAAGCATTTTCCCTTCTTTATAGATTCAAAGAAGGGTTTGCATCGATCTGTTGATTTGGATAAAAACCGATTTAAGGCAGCAAGTCGGCCGGTAAGGGCTTGAACTCCTTTTACCGATGTGGGAGGCGAGAGATACATAATTGCCTTTATTTTCACTGGATTGGCTTCAATACCCCGTTGAGTGACAATATATCCCAAGAATTTTCCAGAACCGACTCCAAAAGTACATTTCTTTGGGTTAAGCACCATTGAATATTCTCTCAAGATGTTGAACATTTCCTGTAGGTGATCAATATGATCGGCCGCATGAACCGATTTGACTAACATGTCATCCACGTAAACTTCCATGGTATGTCCGATGAGTTTGGCAAACATTTTATTAACCAGCCTTTGATATGTGGCCCCAGCGTTCTTAAGACCGAACGGCATCATAGTATAACAATATAATCCTCGGGCTGAATAAAAAGATGTATGTTCTGCCTCTTCTGGGTCCATTGGAATTTGATTATAACCTGAATATGCATCCATAAAACTCATCAATTCATGTCCAGCTGTGGCATCCACCATGTAATCGATATGTGGTAAAGGGTAACTGTCTTTGGGACAGGCTTTATTTAAGTCGGTAAAATCAATACAAAGTCGCCATGCACCAGAACTCTTTTTCACGAGAACAGGATTTGACACCCAAGTCGGGTATTTGGTCTCTTGAATGAACTTGTTATCAACCAACTTCTGAACCTCTTCTTCGAGAGCTTTCTGTCGATCAGGACCGAGTTTGCGTCGTTTTTGGACCACTGGTTTAATTGTTGGATCCAAGTTAAGTCGATGAGAAGCGACCTTTGGATCAATTCCTTTCATATCCTCGTGTTTCCAAGCAAATATATCAGAATTGGCTGTGAGGAACTGAATGAGCCGAGTTCGTATTGGTTCTTGAAGATTGGCCCCAATTTGCACCGACTTGTGACAAACTGGATCATCAATGAATATTATCTCGACCTCTTCTGATGGTTCGGCTCGTTCAAGTTTGCTTTTCTCCTTAAATTGAACTCGCGGGTCAAGTACATCTTCCTCTCTAATTGGCTCTTTTCCCGGATGTCTTCCACGATCACAAATCAAATCGTTGTTTAATTTCACAGGATCGAGTTCCATCTCGGTATTGCATGATTCCGAGTTAATAAGTGTTGAATTTTCTTGACTTTCTTCAATATCCTCCATCATATGTACGGGCATACAGGGTTCATGCCAGGGTTTAACCCATACCATTCCGCGAGCTTCATACTGGTCTCCATAATGAGTTCCTTCTCCATTATTAGTAGGAAATTTCATAGCATAATGAAATATTGATACAGCTGCACGAAGCTTGTATAAAGCAGTTCGTCCAATGATGGCATTATATTGATTTTTAAGATCCATCACTTTGAATGTCTCCATAATAACTTTAGAGGCTTGTCCAGGGATTCCGAACCGAATTGGCATGGTGATTTCGCCAAGGGTTGTCGTTATGGTTCCATTAAAGCCTTGTACTTGATCTTTACAGGGTTTTAGCTCGGCTGGATCGATTCCCATTTGTTCAAATGTACGCAACATCATAATACTTGAATATGCTCCAGTGTCCACCAACATACGATGTATCGGTATTCCACAGATGGGTGCCGTGATTATTAAGGGATCAACATGAGGGTGAGCGAAATAACTTGCATCATCAACATTGAATGTGATCGGGCAATTGTTCCGAGCATTAATTTTATCTCGGAGATCAGTAGTTAAAACTGTTTTTCCCGAGTTAAAAGCTTTTCGAGCATATGCTTTTATTTGCCTTCGTGATTCCAACGTTGTATTACTGCTGTTGTTGACCCGAGGTACATGGTGTGAGTTGTCAGGATTATAGTATCCTCCTCGATACATCATTTCAGTCAAATCTTTTTCTCTTTGATTCATCATGTATATTTCTTTCTCATTAGATCTCACCCGTTTTGGGTTAATTGGACGTTCTTCATCGTCTTCGTCGTCTGGCAAATCGAGCATTCTTCCTTTTCGTTTGTAATCAACATTCTTGGCAAATCTTTGGACTTGAGGATGTCCAATAAGTCGCAATAAAGCAGAAAGTAAATCGAGACATTCATCAGTATTATGGCCTGCCGACTTATGATATGAACAATATCTCGTTTTATCAAGTTTTTCTTCGGGTGTTCTGACAGGTCGAGGATCAGGAAGAATTCCTTTCCCTTTTAATTCTTCAAATATTGTTGCTGCTCCTGCCGAGAATACCGTCTGGTAACTGGATTTAACTTCATTAAGATATTTAGTTCTGGCTTCTTGTACTTCGGGGATTTTTGGATTTTCAAATCGAGACTTATTTGGCTTGAAAAATTTATTTTTCTTCTTTTTGGATTCTTGCCCGACTTCCGACTTCAACGAAGAAAAGTCGATATTAGGTACCGACATTGATTCTTCGGCTAAAATATGCTGTTGAGCCCGAGCCAGAAAGTCTTGAAATGAAGTCGGTTTATTTTGACATATACTCCATCGGAATAACGAGTTTGGCTTCAATCCGGCTATGGCTGTGACCAAGAGCGTTTCGGGATGGCATTGCTCCATATTTTGTATGCGTTCGTTGAACCGAGTAATGTAATCTTTCACGCTTTCATCATCTTTTTGTACAATATTTGCGATTGACTCCTTGGGAATTAAAGATACTCGGGCCCCAATAAAATGAGAGCGAAAAGCCGTTCTCAACTGCTGCCACGTGGAGATTGAATACCGAGATAAAGAGTGATACCATTTTTGAGCTCGTGTTCCCAGAGTTAAGGAAAACATCCGACATCTGAGTGCTTCATTCGCTCCATGAAGATCCATCCAAGATGTGTATTGACCAAGATGAGCATCAGGATCAGAAGTTCCATCATATAAGCCGATTTGCGGAACTTTCACTTTAGTCGGAATAGGCTCTCTCGTTAAATGAGGGGCTAAAGGAGTTCCAACCTCTTGATACGTCTCTTCTATCATTGGAGTTCGTCGTGGTGGTCCTCCATGTTCGTCTTGGCAAGTCTCCAGCTCAGCAATTCTTTTTCTCAACATTTCTAACTCTTCTGATTCGCGTCTTTGGCGATTTCTTTCAATCAAACGACGTAATTCATTCTGCCCACGACGAGCATGGGTTTGTTCAAGAGTGTGTCGTAAATCAGAAGGTTGATAATGTCGTGATAGTTCTGGTAACGATGGAGTAGGCTGTCGTGGTCGATGTCCAGAATGGCTTTCTGCAGTTGCTTCTGATCGCGCTGGTTCTGGAACTCGAGTTTGTACTGGAACTACTCCACGAGTTTGAGTTGCATCATGTTGTGATTCATGTGTATGTGGATGGGAAGTTGCATGTGATGTTGCAGGAATATTATTTCTTCGTGGAACTGGAGTTGAGCGAGTTTGAGGATTAGCCGCTATGGTTGATTCTATTCTTGTTCGTGCCATAAAATCAGTTAAGTTTTTCAAGAACTCTGGATCTTGAAATAGAGCTGAATAATCAATTGATGTAGATGGCACGGCAGAAGTTCCGGTTGTATGAGTTGGATGACGATTGATCCCAGGGTCAGGATTTCGTTCATTTCGTCCAGAATTTGACATCCTTTGCGTGTTGTTTTACAAGACAAACAATTGAAAAGGGAAATGCGCCGCCCTTCTTCTAGCGCCAAACTGTTGCTGTCTTGAATTAACAACTTGAAATTAAACACAGTTGATGTCCAGAAAATGAAGATAACGGCTTAATTAGATTTTATTGATTATGTTCACAAGAGTACAGAAGTCGGTTTTAGGCTGAAAACCGAATTTGTCTTAAGTTCGTGTACAATGTGATCGAAGAGAGCCTCGTACTATCATAAATTCTGCTATTTATAGTACGGTGGCTTTTGTCTTCTTCCTCGAAATGGATAAAGATGCATTTAATATTGAGCTGCTTTGTTTGAGGCGGCGGGAAACATCAATGATTACCTTTTTGTTTCGTTGGTCCAATCAGATGCTTCTAATGATTACTCTGTTGGAGTGCTCAAACTTTATGGTAGTCGGTTGATTTGGAGTCGGTTTACTTACGTCGGTTTCGGATGTCGGTTTTGATCCTTTTTTGAAAGTCTGTCGGAAGTTGGATCTTTCGGAAATCGGCAATTCTTAAGAAGTCGGTAATTTGCTATAATATATTCCGACTTTTAGTACCTTAATTCTGATTACTGGATTTGATATCAACAGGGCTTCAACTGACGTGAAGCGTATGCAACGACTTGGCCGTCTTGCGTCAGCACACACCCAAGACCCTGCTTCGAGGCATCACTATAGATAGTGAAACCTCGAGTAGGATCTGGAATAGTCAGCACTGGAGCCGTCGTAAGCCTCTTCTTGAGCTCTTGGAAGCTCTCCTCACAACGACTCGTCCAATCAAACTTCACAGATTTCCTCGTCAACTTGGACAAGGGGAGGGCAACCTTAGAAAATCCCTCGATAAACCTACGATAGTACCCTGCTAGACCGAGAAAACTGCGGACCTCGGTGGGACTTCTGGGCGCTGACCAGTTCCAAACTGCGGCAATCTTCGCCGGATCAACCTCAATGCCTCTCTCGGTGATGATGTGGCCTAAAAATGCCACTCGCTTCAGCCAAAATTCACACTTCGAGAACTTGGCGTACAGCTTTTCTCGTCTAAGGGTCCCGAGAACAACCCTCAGATGCTGCTCATGCTCCTCCAAACTCCTGGAGTAGACCAAAATGTCATCAATAAAGACGATAACAAATTGGTCTAAGTACGGATGGAACACCCGATTCATCAAGTCCATGAACACCGCCGGCGCATTACTCAGACCAAACGGCATAACCACGAACTCGTAGTGTCCATATCTCGTCCGGAAAGCAGTCTTGGCTACATCGGACTCCTTAATCTTCAGCTGATGATAGCCGGAGCGTAAATCGATCTTGGAAAATACGCGGGCTCCTCTCAACTGGTCAAACAAGTCGTCTATCCTGGGGAGCGGATATTTATTCTTCACCGTTAACCGGTTGAGATCTCGATAATCGATGCACATTCTCATGGATCCGTCTTTCTTCTTGACGAATAGGACGGGTGCTCCCCAAGGTGAGACGCTGGGTCGGATAAAACCGAGTTTCAACAACTCCTCGATCTGCGTCTTCAGCTCCTGCAACTCCTTCGGAGCCATACGGTATGGTGCCTTAGACACCGGTCCTGCTCCTGGAACAAGATCGATGGTGAACTCCACCTGCCTGCTGGGTGGTCCTCCTGGTAGCTGATCCGGGAACACATCCACGAACTCACGAACAACTGGAACATCGTGAGGTGTCTGTGCTCTCGATCCTTCATCGACAAGGCTCACCAGGTAACCCTGACAATCTTCTCTGCGCAGAATCTTCCTCGCCTTCGCCATCGATACAACACGAGGTAGGGTTCGCGTCTTCGAGCCGAAAAAGGTGATCTGACTGTCCTTCGGAAGATGAAGAATAACCTCCCGATCGTGGCAACGAATGTCCGCTCGATAACGCGTCAACCAATCCATACCGAGAATGAGGTCGAAATCCCTCATCTCGATAACATAAGCTTCGGCCTTCAGAATTCGGCCGCCAATACTAAGGTTAAGGTCCTCTGCCTTGGAGCTCGTCACTATCTTCCTCCCCGAGGCTAGACTCACCTCGAGAGGGTCAACAGTGTTGATGGGCTGAACTCCAATGGCCTCCACACATCGAGTCGACACAAAAGAGTGTGTCGCACCAGTGTCGAACAGAGCAAATATAGGTACATCATTCAAAACAATCATTCCGGACATAGTACCTGGGTTCTGCTCTGCCTCAGCCTGCTCAACTGCATACACCTGAGCCTGCTGTCCTCGCCTCTGCTGCTGAGGCGGCCTCTGCTGCTGCTGCTGTGGCTGTCGGGGCTGCTGCTGAGGCTGCTGCTGCTGCTGCCTATCCGGACAGTTCCGGACGGTATGTCCGGGCCTCCGACAGTGAAAGCAGACGTTCTGCCCAGCAAGACACTCTCCGCGGTGTGGGCGTCCGCATGTGCCACATGGTGGGACCTGTGGCTGTCTCTGCCTGTTCCTCCGGTCATTCTGCTGACCCTTCCACTTTCTCTTGTTCTTAGGCTTCGCCTGCTGGACAGGCGCTGGCTGAGCTGGCGGTAGTGCCGGATACTGAACTGGGGGCAACGCTGGGGGCTGAGCTGAGTCCATCCTGAGACTGGCGTCTGTCTCCTGGGCCTTAGCGACGACATCGGCGTAAGACTGGACGCCGTGTCCCGCAACATGGTGACGAATAGCTGGCAGAAGCCCGTCACGAAAACGTCTCGCCTTCTTCGTCTCAGTGTCCACCAGATAAGGGACAAAGGACCCGAGACGAACAAACTCCCGCTCGTACTCATCTACGGAGCGGTGGCCCTGCTTAAGCGCCAAGAACTGGCGCTCCATCTCAGCCTTGTAGGTATCCGGGTAATACTTCTCCCGCAGCATCTCCTTGAACTGTGCCCATGTGAGGTTCTCCTTCTCACCAGGGCGCAAGCCCCAGTAGGAGTTCCACCACAGCCTGGCGTCTCCTGTCATCTGGACCTGGGCACACAGAATGCTGTGCCTCTCGGAGCACTCAATGATCTCGAAGATGGCCTCGAGACCCTGGATCCACTCATCGACTAGTCGAGGGTCTCCCTGCCCCGAAAACTTGTCTGGGTTGTAGCCGCGAAACTGAGCGACTACCTCAGCCTGGGACATCTCTCTCTGAGCTTGGTTCTGACGACGGGCCATCTGAGAATAAGCCGCGTAACTGGGTCAGAACAGGAGGATGAAATTGCATAAGGCTGAAAGGAAATGCTGAATACTGGAATAGGCACAAATTTCTTGACGAGTTGCTAAAAATAACTCGATAATCTAGAGTTCGACTAGAGTTCGAATCTAGAGTTCTGAAATCTGATAGAGGACATAACTGATACTACTAGGAGTCTTATACTGATCTGAGCATCTAGAGTTCGGATTATCTGAATCCTATTGAGCATAGACATAGTACGGTTTGCTTATATAAACTTTGAAAAACTTTTACAGCAAGCACTTACCTGGTAGTCGGCGCGGCGTGAGTGTGGTGTGGTCGAGTTTTGCAAAATTTCCCTGTCTTTTAAAACATTCAGAAGCACAAACGGTGCTCTGATACCAACTGCAACACCCCGCTAACTAGGGCCAATTTTTCGCAAATTTTAACTCTTTCGAAAACGCTTATAAATTTTTCGAAATCATTTGCAAACTATCTCGGGATGCTGCTAAGGACTTTTCTGCTTAAAAACCCGTTTCTTTAACCTAGGTCTAACAACTGGTTTAGACTTAAAGAATTCAGGTTTATATTTTTACGAATCATGCATATTAGTCTGGACCCGTTCGTACTGGCGAACCGGGTAAAATTATTTAAGTCTGAAAATAGCATCATGCATGTTCGAAAATAAACACAAGCATAGCGGAAGTCTGAAATGCGTGGAATTATTTAGTTTACAAACAGTTTAAACAAATGTCCCGGGAACAGCTTTCGTGCGGAACTCACGACCACCACCACCACAGCTTGACTCACGCCTGCCCGCCGACCCTGCCATCTGAAAATATAAAGTGGGGGTGAGTACGGTCCACTTGTACTCCATAAAAACCCATTCTAAAGTAAACAGCAATATTAATAATGATATCACAAACTGGTATATATAAGTAAACTGTAACTCCCGGAACTCTCTGGCCGGTAACTCCCGGAACACTCTGGCCGGTAACCGTGTGCACACTCTGATGGTATAACTAGGGCAAACTGGGCCACCACCAGAACTTAGGGAAGGCAAACTTGGCCTTAACCCAAAGTGGATAAAACTCATATACATACCTGAACGTGATATCGACTATTAAACTCAATGTATAACCCAGACTGGGTCCCCACCTGATCGGTTTTGAAAATGAGTAAGTGCGGCTGTGCTGGTAGCTGACTCCTCAAGCTACATAAAAATATAAGCAAACAAATATACTAAGTACTATGCTCGTCATATGCTCAAAAATATGCTAGGATGCTCTACTCTATCAGATTACTCAACCGGATATAAACGAACGCTCTATGGGTTCTCTAAAATAATTCTAAGTCCGGAAATAATACTGATATGCTTAACTGATCTGGTTTGGCTCGGAAAAATACTTAAATTTCGGAATAAGACTCGGACCGAAAATCACGAACCAAAACGGACTCGAACCGCCGGCTAAACTGGCCGGTTCGCTAACTGGCTAAACCGGGTCGGGTTGGACCGGACCGGGTTGGACCACTGGGTCACACTGGACCGGTTGGTCACGGGCTGCTCGGACTGGCCGGGCTCGGTCCCGTGCCGGGCCTGCTGGGGCCATGGCACGGTGCTGGGCACTAGCTGGGTGCGACCGGGCCTCGGTACTAGGCGCTGCTGGCGCGGGCTGTGCGGCTGGCACGGGCCCTGGCACTACTGGTGCCACTAGGTGCGACTGGGCACGACCGAGAGTCACTGGGTGTGCTGGCGCGCTGCTGGGCACGACCGAGCACTAGGGACGCGGGAACTGACGCGTACCCGGGCTGACTGGGCACTGGGCGTGCGGCTGGCACGACCCTAGTGCGACTGGCGCGAGAGCTAGGGCTGTCAGGGTGCTGCCGGGCAACCCTGGGCACGCGGGCGTGCTGCTGGGCACGTCCCGGGCCACTGACTGCTCGGGCGCGCTGCTGGGCACGTCCCGAGGCCTCTGGACCTTACTCAGGGTCACTAAGGCACGGCCCTGGACACTCGGGTGCGCTGCTGGCACGACCCGAGGTCGACTCTGCGTGGCACGAGCAACTGGCTCGAGGTCACGCGTGCACTGACCCTGGGACAACGCTGCCATGCGCTGCCCGAGGTGCCCTGGCGCGACTGGCGCTGGGACCTCGCTGGTTGGCACGGACAGGCACTGCTGGGTGCTGTCTCGTGCACTGGGACTGCAGTGCCTCGCGAGCACTAGGCGCGGGCACGGACAGGGACACGGCCTGGCCCCTGGGACGCGGCACGGGCACAGCACGCGCGACTGGCGCGGCTAGTGACCCTAGCCGGTCTTTTCCAAACTTCCTTCAACTTTTCTAGGGACTAATGAACCATACCAACATAATATGACATAATATACTCAAAAATGCCAAAAGTCCCTGAGGGACCTCGGTTGGATTTGGAGATGGGCTTATAGGGCCGATTAGGCCCGAGGCCACCCTAGGGCATAAAAATGAACATGCTCAACATGTAAAATGACTTAGGGCCGAATAAACTACATCAAAAATCATGGCTAATGAGGCTAGAACATTGGCTAAAACATACTTGCACATATACTTAGGTTCGGGGGTGAAAATGGCTCGATTTCACATAGCAACTTGACCGAACAAATGAACTCAAAACATAAAACTGTTTCAACCATGTTATACTCATAATATTTGAGGATTTTTAAGATACTAATCTCGGCCATATCATGCTTGTACAAAAACTTACGAATTTAAGGCTTAGATGATCAAAAATTCATATCTCTTATATCTCACATGCATGGCATCATTTCTACACATGATAATTCTTATTTTATCATGAATAAGCTAGGAAAAATGGTTGGCATGAGCTAACCTTGCTCAAAAGTCGAAATGGTGCAAATGGGCCTTGCTCGGGGATCTTGCGGCACTAGGAACTTAACCTCGACTTTGGGGCTTGAATGGCTGAGGAGGATAGCTTCAAGTGACTTAGAAAAATCCAAAATAAGCTTGGATAATGATAAGCCTCGAGATAACTAGGCTGGAACAAGCTATACACGAGCACTCCTCTTCCCCGGGGAACACGCGCACGGCTAGGGACAATGACTTTGCTCTCGGTTTTCTCTCTTCTCCCTCAATATTGCTAAGTGTTTGATGTCTCCAAGAGTCATATCCATGCTGAGGAGTGTCCCTTTTATGAGGATAGGGGCGGAGCTATTGAGGCACAAAGGTGGGGGACAAAGGGATCACATGCACACATGAGACAAGGGTGATGGGCCTTGGGCTGACTTGCACGAACTTGGAGGAGAGGCAGGGCATCTTGACTGACCAAAGCATTAAAATATGCTGGGAGAGCAGGTCTGGTCGGCCTTGAGGTAAGTGGGGGACAAATCCAAATACAAATGCATTAAAATATTACATGCACATGTCCACATTTGGACTCACTTGAAAGTGGATTGGGCTTAACTTCCTTAGGGCCATTTTAG
Source organism: Striga asiatica (assembly GCA_008636005.1). Taxonomy (NCBI): domain Eukaryota; kingdom Viridiplantae; phylum Streptophyta; class Magnoliopsida; order Lamiales; family Orobanchaceae; genus Striga; species Striga asiatica. The sequence goes on along the minus strand of BKCP01005272.1, from coordinate 575,147 downwards.
CTCAAAATGATCCTTATAAAGTGTATAAAATTCGGAGGTTTTGGTCCCTGAAAGATTTGGGCCAAAAACATGTGAAATGGCCTCTTGAAGTTGGGCTGTCGCGCTGCCAGCGCTGGGCCTGGGCGCTGGCCCTGGGCGCGGGCTGCTGGGCATGGCGCGGCACTGGGCCTGGCGCGAGGGCGCGGCCTGGCTGCGCGGGAAAACTGGCCTGCTCGGGAAAAATGACCTTGGGCTGATTTTATGGGCTGAATTGAGGCTCACAACACTTAGAAAAATACCATAAGTGTTTGGCCATGACTTGGGCACCATGCTTGACTCGCGCGAGGCTAGGGTGCGGCACTAGGGCACGACTCATGGCCCGAGCTTGGAAAATGTTTAGTCGAGGATAACCCTTGGCTAGAGATGAACTCGTGGCTCGATAAAAAGGATCTCATACTTAGAAAATATTCTAAGTAAGGCTATGAGCATGGCTAGGGCTCGAACAAGACTCGAGACAACTAGGGCTCGAGAATTGGCTAGGCGCGAACTAGGCGCGATACTCGCGACCGAACAACTCGGTTCCGGACACGGCTAAACTTGGACGATTTATCGAAACAAACTCGGTTTCGATTATTCGTCAACTGGAATAACTAATTCCGACTGAATAAAATCCATTAATAAAATAAATGGACCGGAATTAATAACTGAGATTGAATAGCTGATAACTGGGCTCGGAACTCAAGACGAGCAGTATTAATAAAAAGAAATAGTTCAACTGGGAACTAAAAACTGTCATTTTTATTAATACAGAACTGGGCTATTACAAGTGGCTTAGGCTTAGATCGAGTCGGAGCGGCGTAATTAACGTAATAAGTAAATGCGGGCCAGGCTCAGCACGATGACCTGGCCGACACAAGGCGGGCTCAACTAGGCAGACCGGTCAGGCCAATAATACCACCGAGTCTGAACTCGAGACCGGTCAGGTAAGCTGCCACGTGATAACTGAGTGCAGGTCGGTTCCAACACGATGGACCGTCAGGCACGAGCCGAGCTCACAAAGCAGCCCAGTCAGGCCAAATTCGCCAACGTAAAAAATAAGCGCCGAGCTCAATCATGAAGCTCGGCCAAGTAATAAATAAGCGTCGAGCTCTATTGCTAGCTCGGCCAAGTAATAAGTAAGCGTCGAGCTCTATTGCTAGCTCAGCCAAGTAATAAATAAGCGTCGAGCTCTATCATAAAGCTCGACCAAGTAATAAATAAGCGCCAAGCTCAATCATGAAGCTCGACCAAGTGATAAACAAGCACCAAGCTCAATCATGAAGCTCGGTCAAATATTAAACAAGCGTCGAGCCCAAGCGGGGGGCCGGCCAGGCAAGCGCCGTCATAATCAAGTAAAAATAAAGGCACAACGAGATAACATAAACGTTAATGATACAAACGAAAAGCAACACAAACATTTAATAAACCATCCAAGTGTATGTTATCAAGCAGGAAAGAGAGTTAAGTTTAGACCACACTTTGTCAGCACAACGGCGCGCAGGCCAGCAAAAACAAACGACGAAAAGTTATCACGAATCTAGGACCACAGGCGGTCAACACGGCGGGCAGGCCATAAAAAGAGGACTAAGAGACGAGCTCAGAACCCTCGAGAGCAGCTTCGACGTCCTGTGATGGGGTCTGTTCCTCAGCCACAACCTCCAGCTCTTTGGTCCCTGAGGTGCCGACCATCGCCTCGACATCTGCCACCGCCTTCGCCGCCGCTTCTGCCTCCTCCATCTCGGCCACTACCATCAGCACGGCACCGCGCCTCAGCTGGAAATCCGGATCTGGGTCCACCCCGGCTTCGAACGATTCATACTCAGGGAGCTGCTCCCTTGGGGCCAGACGCCACGACTCTGCAGAAGGAACGAACTTCTGGAACCCAATGGTGACGTTTTCGGCCCAACCTCGGAGCCTGCGCACCACCACGACCTCGTCGTCATCAATGTCGCATATCATCCCCCCGAATTCTAGGCCATGCCGTGCCGCCTTCTCATCGAGGATAGCCCGAAAATCTTCAAGGGAAAGCACCCCTGCGTCAACTCGCTGGAACAATCAATAGAGATTGAACGCGGCCGACACATCCATGCTCTGCTTCATCTCTTCGAAGTACTGGACTTGGTCCTCGACGAAAGTAAGGGGAGGAGGCAGAGTGATGGACTCGCCGTCGATTTGCTTCGCGGCTTCTTTCAGGAGGCAAACCTGAGAAGACATCCTCTTCCGAATCCTCCAGCTGGGCGACCACCTCAACATGCTCGCGGTGGATACGGTCCAACTCATCCGAGTGGTTCTTGGAAGCCGCGGCCAGGTCAGCTTTATGGGCCTCCTCGGCGGCAGTCACCTCGGCCACCCTCCTCTCCTCGCTGGTAGCCAGGGCCTTCTGCAGCTCGGCAATCCTGGCGTCTCGGACCTCCGTCGAGCGGGCCAGATCCTCCGCAGCCTTGGCAGCGGCCTCCTCATCTTTCACCGTCGCGCTCTGCTGAAGGACGAGTTGGTTCTCCAACATTTTCACCCTCCCGGTCTCGTCCTTAAGCTCATTGATTCGGCCTGTTGATAACCGACTTGGTCTCACAAGGTTAGAGCTGAAGAGTAATTATTTATTCGATTAAAAATTCTTCAGAAATGGTTAAACTTAGCTCAAGTCGGTACCAGTCAGATATGTTGTTCACCGACTTCTAGATGGAAAACCGACATCAAGAACAAAACGAGAAAACTATCTAATAGAAGCCGACAACCGAGAAAGTCAAATATCCGACATCCGAGAAGATCGAATTTTTTAAAAAAAAAAGAGCCGTACACATTGATTGGACCATCAAAGCAAACAACAATCATTGATGTTTCCTCATTCTGCAACACACCACTTAATTGAAGCTGCTCAACATTAAATGCGATCTTATCTACCTCGGACAAAAAGACAAAAACTACCGTACTATAAATAACAGAATTTATGATAGTACGGGAGGCTTCTTCTTTTTTTCTGCACGTGGTACACGGATTTGAAATGATCTCGGTCAAGAACAAAAAACCGACTTCCTGTACTATTGTGAAATCATCAATAATATACACTTTTATGTTTATTTTTGCTTAAACACACCCAGCTGTCTATAATTTCAAGTTGTTAATTTCATACAACAACAGTTTGGCGCTAGAGGAAGGGCGGCCTGAACCTCCGCTTTGTAGTATGTGAGTATAATCAATATTTACAAACTCATATTGTCACACCCCGCCTTACTACTAGCTTTGAAAAATCAGAGTAAAATTTTCGTTTTTATATTCGAAAGAACGTGCGAGCTGGGTTTTCGAAAATACTGACTTATTGCAGGATGTGGCAGATAAAAACTTAAACTGAACTCGGGCTTGCTCACAGACATAATAAAAACATGCAACCAGACTGTCCGCTCGCGGATTATGGAATTATACATGCATAGTCTGTACTGTCTCGCACTGTCTAGAAAAACTCGCTGGCGGAAGCATCCGAAATACGAATACATAACATGCGTACATAAACTGAATAAAATACACATGATCATAAATCTAGGACATAAAAATGCTGGTAAAATATGTCCGACTCTCATGACCACGCTGCGCCACATCTGTGCTCATCCGGCACGCTCGACTCCGTCTCCTGAAAAACACAATGGGGGCGTGAGCAAACCACTATGCTCCGCAAAGACCAGTACTGAACAAAACATCATCTATAATAACGTATCATGAAACATAAATATATAAGAGCTGAAACTGTAAACTGATCTCTGATGTCTGTTCTGATCTGTGGTCAAAAGACCCTCGGCCGTAGCCGCTCGTGTGCACACGCCGATGGGGTAGAAAGGGCCTCGCCCCTCCCAACGGTCATCAGGTGGGTATAAAGGCCTCGGCCACCCAACCCGGAACTAAACTGTCTCAAACATACCTCTGCCATGGTACAGATATTATCTATGATGTGACATCCAGTACATGACCCCCACCTGAAAAACTTGAAATCTGGTATGCAAGTGCGGAAGCTGGAGTAGCGGTCGGAGGCTCGACTCTCCTTAGGCTACATAAATATTTAAGCAAAATAATGCTAAGTATAATGCTCAGAATATTTAATTATATGCTAAAATGCTCGGACTTATCTACGCGATTAAACTGGACTGGACTGGCTCGGAAAAATACTGAAATTTCCGGTACTGGACTCGGATCAGAAATAACGAATCAAAACTGACTCGAACCGCCGGTCGAACCGGCCGGTTCGCTGGCTGGCCGGACCGCCGGCTCGACTGGGCCGGGCGGTCGGGCTGGGTTCGGCTAGACCGGGCTCGGTCCCGTGCCGGGCCAGCTGGTGCCCGGGCACGGCGCTGGGCACGGCTGGTGCGACCGGGCTCGGTCCCTGGTGCCGCTGGACTTGGCTAGGCGCGGACTGGCGCTGGTGGGCACGGCCAGGGGCTGTTGGCACGGCCCGGGCACGACTGGTGCCCCTCGGGTGCGTGCTGGGCACGGCCGAGGCTCGACTGAGGCGCTGTCGTGCGGCTGGGCACGGACAGGCACTGGCCAGACACTGCTGGCACGGGGAAGGCACGGACAGAGACCACACGGGCGCTGCCGGGTGTCCCCGAGGTCACTGGGCACTCGGGCATGCTGCTGGGGCATGCACCGAGGCCAACTGGGCTCAGCTGGTCCGGCTCGGGTCAGCCCTGGACTTGGCACGAGGCTCTGGCACGAGACCTCGTGCACTGGGGCTTGCACGGGCGCTGCCGGGCGCCGTGCGCATGGCTGGGCACGCTGGGTGCCATGGCCATGCGTGCTGGGGCTACTGGGGCTTATTGTCACGCCCTTGTTCCTCGAACCTTGGTTGCGTGCGGCCTTAGCCCCTTGTGCGCCCTTCGCAACTAGCTAAGTCAGCCTCACCGTGCCTGGAACGTGCTCGGTGTGTGCAAGTGCTTGGCAAGAAAGATATGCAAGGGAGAATGAAAGGAAAAGTACTTGTACTATTATTTACACAAACTTTGTACAAGTGAGCTTGATTGTTGCTTGGATGGGGACCAAATGAGTGGGGCGTCCCCTATTTATAGTTGCCCCACCGCCTTTGAAAAACTCTTTAGATCCTACAAGGGTCTTGAGGGTTCTAGTCCCTTCTAGAAAACTCCTACTTCATACACACAAGTCCTAGAACCTTCTACATGCTTCATGTCCTATCTACAAGTCTCTACAAGGTTCTAGAGCCTTCATGTCCCTACTACAATTATCTACATGATTCTAGGGCCTTCTAGAATCTTCTAGGCAAAACTAGCCCCTTCTATGTACAAGACTTAGGCATGGGGCGCCCTAAGTCGTTCAAAAGCACGAGTTGGCCCCGTGCGTGTGCGGGTTGTGCGCGCGCGCGCTTGCTGCGTACGCGTATCCTGCCTGTGCGCGCGGGGCTGCTCGGGTCGGCGCGGGTCAGGTGGCGCGGGACGTTACATTCTCCCCCACCTGTTGTGGCGACGTCCTCGTCGTCTCGTATTTCTTGAGGGTATCTCTGAATTGCCATAAATCCTCCTCGAACTCCCATAATGCTTCTGACTCGGGGAGGCCCTTCCACTTGATTAAGTACCGTTTCTTTGGCGGTACCCCTCGTCGCCGTACTATGTCGGATGTGAGCACTTCGTCCACTTCCTTGTCGAAAGACTTGGTTGTGATCGGTGGTGCCCTGAATGATACCCCTCGACTTGGATCTTCCACGTCCCCTTTGTAATGCTTTAACATACTCACGTGAAAGACTGGATGGATTTTGAGTGCTAGAGGTAGATCGACCCGGTATGCCACGTTGCCTATCTTTTTAATCACCGGGAACGGTCCCTCGTATTTCCTCAGAAGTCCCTTGTGCAAGCTTCGAAAGGTCTTGAATTGTTGTGGCAATAGCTTCACAAGGACTAAGTCACCTTGGCAGAACTCTTGTGGACGCCTTTTTGTGTCAGCCCATTTCTTCATTCTTCTACGGGCCCTTTCCAAGTATGATCGCGCTAAGTCCGCTTGTTCCTCCCAGGTCTTTGCCATTTTCTCGGCCCCAGGGCTCTTTCCTTCCTTCGCGGGTAGGGAGATCGTGTGCGGTGTTAAAGGTTGTCGCCCTGTGACCACCTCGAATGGGCTATACCCAGTTGATTCACTCCTCTGCAAATTATATGAAAATTGGGCCACATCAAGCAATTTGGCCCAGTCCCTTTGGTTGGCACTTACAAAGTGCCTTAAGTAGCATTCTAGTAGCGCATTGACCCTCTCGGTTTGCCCGTCGGTCTGGGGGTGAAAACTTGTTGAGAAGTTGAGTTCGGTCCCTAGGAGCTTGAAAAGTTCTGTGCAAAGTCACCCCGTGAATCTTGTGTCCCTGTCGCTGATGATGCTCCTAGGCAGCCCCCAGTGCTTGACCACGTTCTTGAAAATTCCTCGGGCAGCCTCCTCGGCAGTGCAGTCCTTGGTGCAAGGAATGAACGTCCCGTATTTTCAAAATCGGTCGATGACGACCATGATTGAGCCGTATCCCTCGGACTGTGGTAGGGAACTTATGAAATCTAGCGTGATTGAGTCCCATGGTCCTGCGGGTATCGGCAACGGCTCTAACAGTCCCGCCGGATGTCTATTCTCGACCTTGTCTTGCTGGCACACTAGACATGTCCTTACGTAGGTCTCCACATCATCCTTAAGTTGGGGCCAAAAATAGGTGGACTCCAGTAGGGCTACTGTCCTCCGTTGGCCTGGGTGACCCGCCCACTTGGTATCATGGCACTCTTTCATGAGGTCTCTTCTCAAACCGTCCCACCTTGGTACGAACAATCGTCGCCCTTTTGTGTAGAGTAGACCGTCCTCTACCCAGAAGCGTTGGGTCTTTCCCTCCTTGGCTAAGTCCTTGAGCGTCTTAGCCACAGGGTCCTGCTCGAGCCCTTCCCGAATACGGGTAAGGATGTCCCCGTCCGCTTTGGTAATGGCAGCTAACTCGGCCTTCCGACTTAGTGCGTCGGCCACTACGTTTGCCTTCCCCGGCTTGTATTCCAACGAGTAGTCGAACTCCGCTAGGAAATCTTGCCATCGGGCTTGCTTTGGGGAGAGCTTCTTCTGGGTTTGAAAGTAGCTTGTGGCAACGTTGTCCGTCTTGATGCTGAAATGTGCCCCTAGCAAATAGTGGCGCCACACCCTCAAGCAGTGGATGATGGCCGTCATCTCCTTCTCTTGCACCGTGTCGGTTTCATTTAACTTTCGGCTCTCAAACGCTATAGGGTGCCGATCTTGCATCAGTACTCCCCCAATAGCAAAGTCTGAGGCATCCGTGTGAACCTCAAAGGGCTTAGTGAAGTCAGGCAATGCTAGGACAGGCTCCTGGCTCACTGCGGCCTTGAGATCCTCGAAGGCTCGTTCACACTCGTTGGTGCATACCCACGGCTTCTCCTTCTTGAGCAGGTCGGTAAGAGGTGCTGCCCTCGCCGAGTAACCCTGTATGAAACGGAGATAATAGTTAACTAAACCCAAGAAGGAACGTAATTCTGTTACCTTGGTTGGCGCTTCCCATTCCATGATCGCCTTCACCTTTGTCCCGTCCATCTTGATTCGTCTGTGCCCAATGATATGTCCCAAGAAGCTTACTTCTTCTTGGGCGAAAATGCACTTGGACTCTTTGACGTAAAGCTCATTGTCCCGAAGTACCTTGAACACGGTGCGTAGGTGGGCAGCGTGCTCCTCGAGTGAATTGCTATATATGACAATGTCGTCTAAGTAGACCACCACGAACCGATCCAAGTATGGATGAAAGATTTCGTTCATGAGCGTGCAAAATGTAGCTGGGGCATTCGTGAGTCCAAAGGGCATCACTAACCATTCGTACGACCCATACCGTGTGATGCACGTGGTCTTGGGCTCGTCTCCTTCGGCGATGCAGACTTGGTAGTAACCCTTCTGTAAATCCATCTTGGTATACACTCGGGCTCCCCCAAGTCGATCGAATAAGTCGGCAATCAAAGGGATGGGATAGCGATTCTTGATTGTTACCTTGTTTAGTGCCCGATAGTCTACGCACATGCGTAGCGTCCCATCATGCTTCTTCTGGAAGAGTACGAGTGCGCCATAAGGTGCCTTGCGCGGTCTGATTTTCCCGGTTTCCACGAGCTCCTTAAGTTGCTTCCTTAGTTCCTCAAGCTCGGGTGGCGACATCCGGTACGGGGCCATGGCAGGCGGCTTGGTGTCGGGCTCTAACTCGATCTTGTGATCTACCCCTCGCCTGGGTGGTAGCTTGCTCGGGAGTTCCGTCGGCATGACGTCCTTATTCTCCTTAAGGACTTCTTGAATGATGGGTGGTACCTTCGGGGAATGCTCCTCGCACTTGTCTTCCTTTAGCATTGCTAAGTATGTCGATTCACCCCGCCTTGCCCCCTTGGCAAGCTGCATTGCGGAGAGTTGCTTATTGGCACTCCTGTTGTCCCCCTCGATAGTCGGAACCATGCAAGGAGATCCCTTCTCCAAGATGCAAACGGTGCTAAAGGAAGGCATAGGGATTGCTGTTACCTGTCGCAGAAAATCCATGCCGAGTACCACCTTGAAGTCGTCCATGGGTGCCACGGAAAAATTCGCGCGTCCTTGCCATGTCCCTAAGCGTAGACCCACGTTGTTCACGGTTCCCTCAAGTCTACGAACATTGGCATTGACCGCTTTAGCCATCCGGCTCCTTCAGTCCACGATAGTCCCAACCTTGTGGCCTCCTCCTTGGTAATAAAATTGTGGTTGGCCCCTGTGTCCACCAGGGCCTTAGTTGGCTTCTCGTTAATGTGTGCTTCCACGTACATGAGCCCCATGCTATTCGTAGTGCACTCGGGCTTAGCTTTGAGGGCATTGAGGACTTGTAGTGACCCTAACATTGAGGGTGCTTCCTCTTTGTTCTCTGACTCGTGCTGCTCCACGATGGCTGAGAGGGAGCCAAGCTTCGGGCAGTCCTTTATGGCATGCGGTCCTTTGCACACGAAGCAGCCTCCCTTTGGGACGAATGCTTGCTTCTTTTCCTCGTAGCTACGGCGTCCCGCATTCCGATCCTCCTTAGCCGGCGCTCGTCGCTGGTCTCGGGGGTCTCGGCTCTTATTGTCCCTTTTGTCTCCCCCACCTTTAGTGGGGTACTTCTTGTCCTTCTTGGTGGCATCGAAAGATGATGATGATGGGCGAAACTCGATGAGGGATTCGGCGGCGGCAATCGCGTCGTCGACGGTCTTGACGCCCCGGCGTTGTAGCTCTTGTTTTGCCTAGTGTTGGAGTCCGTCCACGAATAAAAAGAGCGAGTCATCTTCGGTCATGTTGGGGATCTGAAGCAAGAGGGTGGTGAACTCTTTGACGTAGTCTTTTATGGAACCCTTTTGCTTGAGTTCCCTCAACTTGCGTCGTGCCTCGTACACGAAATTTTCCGAATAGAATTGTCGCTTGAGTTCCTTAACAAAGTCGTCCCATGTGTCTATCCGGCACGTGCCTCGCTCAATGTCGCCATGTTTCCTGCGCCACCACAACATAGCAGTATCAGAAAGGTAAAGGGAAGCAGTCTTTACCTTGGTTGCCTCGTCGGTTAGATTTACGCCCTCAAAGTATTGTTGCATCCTCCACAAGAAGTTCTCAACTTCTTTGGCGTCCCTTACACCATTATAGCTTGTTGGCTTTGGGCACTCTATCCTTGGTGCGGGCATGGTGCTGCTAGTTTCCCCACTAGCAATCGCCTTCTTGCAAACGACGATGTCCTTGTGCATATCCTCGATGTCCTGGCACATCCCCTCGATGCTGGTTAGGAGGCCCTTCACGAGGTCCTCCATTTGACCCTTGAACTCCTCCAAGTGATCCAAGCGGTTCTCTGTGGAGCATTGTGCCTCGAGCCCATCATTGACGGTGCCTTTGACGGACTCCAGCTCCTCCAGGACGTGTGTCTCCAACGTCTTGAAGGTAAACTCGACCCTTTCGAGCTTCTCGCCCATCTCCCCTATGACTTGTTCTAGCGACGAGACCTCGGCGCGAGCTCGGCTTTGGTCTCGACGCTTCTTGTCTTTGGTCGAGGTGGAGGGTTCCCGCCCTCGGGTCTGCTCCTCGGTTAACCCCGACCCGTACTGTAACGCCCCATTTTATTTTAGTGAATTTACCGAATTTATTTAATAAAATTAGAGTTATATTTTTTTTAAAAATCCAAGTTAAAACATTTATCAAGAAACGGGCGCTACTTATTAACCACAACAAATAAACACACTCAATCAAACAATCCAATGAACCTACACATGCTCGAACTATCAAATTGACAATCTCATAAATCATAAATTTCCAAATCATTCCCAAATGTCTAGCATGAAATCAAGGTTCCAACGAAATTCAACATAGTTCGAAAATGAAGAAATAAAATAATCCAAAGTGCGATAGCAAATAAATAAATACAAGTTAATGCGGAAGCATAAGATTTCAACACATAATGACCACCATCTCGCTCGTCCTACGCCACCGCCTCCAGCTCGTCTCAACCTAAATCAAAAGAAGAGAGAAAACAACAAGAAAATAGTGGGGGTGAGCAACCAACAAGCTCACCATTATCGCACGATTATTCCGTATAATAATTTTACAAACAAGTAATCGCAGTGTACAATATCAATACCGGTATGCATAGAATTCATAGCCTAAACCCCCTACCCGGCCCTATCGCAAACCTCCTATGTACATACAACAACCTTCCGACCAAACATCGGCAAGGCCGTAACTGGAAAATTTCCCCCACCCCGAACTACTCACGGATCATGGGAGTCCACCCCGAACTACTCACGGATCATGGATGTTTTCCAGGAGACAGTGGAGATGTTTTTCACCCCCGAAACTCACAAGGATCAGGGCGTCTCCTCCCGGATACAACGGGCAGGTGACCTCTCACTGTTATGCATTCGTCAAAGGCACTATCGTTCGGGACACTTAGACTAGAGTTCTCATGCATACAATAATTTTCAAAAGAAAACATTACACGAAATAAGGAGTGCGATAAATATGGAATACATAATAAATGTACCCACCTGATAGCAGCTACAGTTCAAATCACAAATCTCGAGACGAGGCAAGGTTCAACACCTCTCGACACCTACATTAAGTCCAGATACTAAAGTCAACACTTTAATCTAGACCTATGTAGCAAATTCACAAGTTGACTTAGTCGAACTCGGTTCGACCAAGTGGTTCGTGAAGTTCTGTGGATATGGGAACACTAGGACTTAGACTCGATCAAACCACATATTCGAGTTCACACAAAAGCAAGTGAAAGACAACAAACGAGCCACAAGCAAAACACATGGCACATTTGGTCATCAACACTTAACACATTTCAACATAGAAAAACAATTTCTCAAAATTCACACTTGAATTAGAAGGCATATCAAATGAATGAGTTAGGTTCTGAAACTTTAACATAAATTTCAAATCCCAGTTCTAAGTAAGATCATCCAATTTCAGCTTCAAACTCCTTATGCATAATTTTATAAAATTCAAACAAGTTTTTCAGCAAAAACGAGTTTAAATTAAAAGCACATGATAATGGACGATTCAGGCCACGAAATTTTTATCTAAAATTTTAAAGCATAGGAACAACAACATATAAAAATACCAGGCTTTAACACTCAGCAAGTGATTTTATAAAATTAAAACAACATTCAGCCAAGTATTGCACTTATAACAGAAACGACCTCAAATGAACTCCAACGTTTCTAAAGTTTTTACAGCATGCTGAGCATTACACAATAAGAACCTCCACAAATTTTCAGAATTTTTCAGCTTGAGCACAATTTATAACAATTAAAACAAAATCGAGCAGAAACACCAAATAAATCATTAACACTACCAAACCCAGTTCAAAAATTCTAAAATTTTTATACAACATATAATCATGCCTCAGACACAACATATTCGAAAATCAGCTAGAAAAGAACACTACACAATTACTTATGAATTTTACAAGAAACTGAACAGAATTTGAATTAATTTTTAAAAAGAGCTAAACACCTTTAAAAATCATGAAAATTTTACAGCAGCTAAACATTCACCAAACACAGCCGCTCCTAAAATTTCAAGGAAATCGGACCAGTATTCGATTTATAATGAATTTTTCAATCTAAACAGCAATTATAACTTTCGAAAAATCATAACTATCAATCTACAAGTCCGATCGACACAAGGTCAGCGCCATTGTGTTCGTAAAAATCCTAGGCTCCTAAATCCACAGCAACTAATCACTTTTAACAAGTCCTCATTTGATTCACACGAATCGACAAATTCACATATCAACACGACAATAATAATATATAACATCAATCAACACATATATCTATATCACATGTCACTTGAAGAACATATAACTAATCACATAACACGATCCATTCATATCAACGAAAAGACGTAGGGTTCAAGCCGTCGATACCGTTCTCGGGAAACGAGCGAGAAGGGTTCGAACGAAAGAGAACGGCACTACGGGGCTCGACGGCTTCGCGCAGCTCGTCGAGGAAAGAGCAGCGGCGGTCTTTCTCGGTTGCGGGGTTGCTGCGAGGGTCGAGGTGACCCATCGGGGCTCTTGCTGGTTCGGAGAGGAAGAAGACTACGGCTCGCCGGAAAAATGGAGCTGCAGGAGGAGAGCTCGCCGGAGGGTTGAGAGCAGCAACGGCGAGAAGGTGCTGCTTGTCGGGAAAATCTTCTCGAGGTGGTGCAGCAGGGTCGTCGGAGGAAGACTGGTCGCGGCGGAGGGTCACCGGAAGGGCTCGCGACAGGTTCTTTTTCCACGTCGTCGAGGTTGGGCCTGCTCGCGGATAGTTCTGATCGTCGGTGGAAGGGACCCGCCGGAGGTGCAGCGACTGGTATTCAGCAGAGGACGGGCTCGCGGGCATGAGAAAAAAACTTGCTGGCGTGCGGAGGAGGCGAAATCCGCTGGTTCGCGGCGGGGGTCACGGTGGCCTGAGATGCGTGACGGGGCGGAGCAGCGGCGGACAACCTTCGCTGGCGGCAGGGAAATGCCGGAAGCACGTGAAGGGGGAGGGCTCGCCGGATTTTGCCTGCGGGAAGAGGACCAGGATGAAAATCGTGGGGCAAGGTTCGAACAGGGCGGTTGGTTCTCCAGAGAGAGGAAGAGGGTCGATGGCGGCGATGAGATTCTGGCGACGAGAGGATGTTGCGGGATTTTGGTTTTCCCTACTCTGTTTAGGCGAGATCGAGAGAGGGAGAGGAAATTCTTAAGGGCTGCGCGAGAGAGAAAAACGACTGAGGGGGATGAGATTGTTGATGTCTGCGGCGTGAATGTTTTGGGGAGAAGGTATAGATACACCCAATGTATATATGTGCAATGATTAGGTCATTAGTCTTGACCCCCAAGACAAATTCACACGGGTCAGTTTGTTGGGCCGGTTTCGACAATAAATCGGCTCACGGGCTCAGTTTTGGTTCACGCGGTATTTACGGGCTCGATTAAATCGCACGATTAATTAAATAAAATAAAACCGGATATAACGTTTATTTAATACACATTATTTTAAATAATATTAATTATCAAAATATACGATTAGCAATAAATTTCAATTAGACAATTAGTAATATCTGGACTCATAATAATAATAATAATAATAATAATAATAATAATAATAATAATAATAATAATAATAATAATAATATCACAAATACACATTTAGGCAATTAATTACAATTAGACAATCAATAATATTTAGACATTTAATAAATAATAATAATAATTATAATAACAATTGTAATAATAATAGTAATAATAATCAAATAATCCACAATATAAAATCACAATTAAATGGGGCATTACAGTCTACCCTCCTTAAACGATTTTCGTCCCCGGAAATCCAAGAAAATCATCCCAACAGGACAATTGACACACGAGAGAAGCTCAAACCACTCAACTCGGATACTCCGTCCGAATCTTCCCACTCTACCAAGTCACACCGTACTAGCCATGGTTACCCTGCCGGACTTTGACGAGTACCTCTTCCGGACTCTCCCTGCTGGATTCGTCAATCCAGTAGGTCACCGGTACCTCATCAAAGGTAAGGTTCTTCCCACATGCAGCTCGTCAAAGATCGCCTCGTGCCTAGAGTCGCGCACCTGTCCCCTCTCCACGAGGCACTGAGCAGGTCGTGCACTCTCGCAAGCTCCGGTGATGGGGTCAACCGTCAGGCTAAGACTCCGACTCGGTCGAGAATCACGAAAGGACCAACAAATGTGGCTGATACTTCCTCTCTCTTCCCAGAACTTGAGGCGTACAACGCCTCTTTCCGTACTCAGAACCTCATACGGTACCATCAAGATCGTCACTCATAGCCATTGCTATAAGCACACTTTCTTATGGTAAGAAATTCCACACGACACACCAATCGAGTACACCAGACTCAAACCAGTCTCTCAGGGTCTCGACAGCATGTCCTAAGCGCATGTCTATCTGAATTTCTACGCGGTGCTAAGTTCAGTCTCGTGCCCGGGTCACGTTGACAACTTGCCCACGATCGAAATGTGATCCGTGCGTCCGTATCAAACGGGCCGCCACGAGATCTCATACAAAAGGCTAACAAAGCAACAACACCACCACAAACTCAACACTGATACCTACAGAAGCCACGGTTCTGCTTGATATCGTTGACAAAGCCTCATTCCTTACCGACACGAGTAACAGCTCGTATGCGGTTTAGGAAGTATCGACTAGACATTCGAAAACAATTTCTATCGCAGAAACTGACTCTAAAATAGGGATGCTCGACGATCCCATTATAACGATCCTTAAAAGACATAGCCAGTCCGAGGTTTAATGCACTGTCACCCAAGAGATGTCATACACACTGGCGGTGCATAAGCGGGGTGCTGGGACGTGTGCCTACATCTATTCGGAGAACAGCTGCAAGGTCAAGGTTTCGGCCACACACTAGCTTGGGGAGCTCCTACGTTCGGTGATGGTGGCTGCAGCTCGCGTGCGAGTCAACGATCGGCCCTGCAGTGCCTCACGTCTCTCAGCACGGGCTCGCGTGCTCGACCACCACTTCGCGTGACTACACCCAGTCAGCGTCGGCGTTCGGTTCGAGGTACAATAAGAATTACTCTAATTCAAGGTTCGCACTATCTGAGGTAGCTCGAAGGAAAAGGTTTTCACAAAACCAAGAAACATTAGGGTTCAACAAGGACATTATCCCCCAGCATTTAGGTATTAACAATCTCGAAAGGTTCAGGGTTTCAAAACACCACATCTAAAGAAAAGGAACATCGGCATCCTCAGCTAGAAATCATCCCCAACTCAGCGGTCGTTGTCGAACAATGCAGTTGATCAGCTCACATGACTCTTCCGACTAAAAGTGTCGGCCGTCACGTTAGCTCTATCCCCGGTAGCTAATCGTGCCGGCAGTCCTATACGAGCTCAATTTCTATACTGCTAAGATTTTCACGTTTCTGGATCTCATCACGAAGCCTTCTTGGTTGATTCGTGTCGATCGCGTCTCGAATGTGGGTCATCAACGATAAAAATAAAGCACGACTAATCGATCTGGGTATGAATGAAGTACCCAGACTGAAATGGCATCACCAAAATCGAAAGGAACGATATAAGACAAGCAGAAAAACGAAACTGCTCGTCTTAATCAATATATCAGGTTGCAAATCTTGAAATGAAACTCGAAATGACAAAAACAATTTCAGAGGATTGCCAAAGAATCAAATAAAATACAAAGGTTCACTCTCGAAACTCCGAAGGGAAAAAGAATGAGAGTTTTTCAAAGATTTATGATAATCACAATTCAAAAACGAAGACGGTTCTGCACCTCACGATGTGGTTACATCAGGCTCGACTACCCTCCTTAAAAGATTCTCCTATACCAAAAATATCCCTAGAAAGGTGTCGAGGCTCCTCCCGATCAGGTATGCAATGATTCTCAAGTTGACCTTCGCACTGACTTAGCGAAGTTATTGCACACGGTTCGATATCAGATAAGGATCAATAGAAACTGAAATTCGATTCTCAACTTCACCCCAAAATTCTACGCAAAGAAAAGAAAATCAAGCGAATTTGTCACGGAACGAAAAAAAAAATGAGAATAGGTCACGAAATACAATTCAAACTTGACTACTAAGCGAAAGGTAGTAATCAAGGACAAAGGAATAGCACTCGGGTAGCAATGGCGGGAACGGTAGGTTAAAGGGTTGAAAACGTATCAAACTCGCACATTAATATTTGCTGCAACTTCCAGAAATCAGATTACACGAAGTTCGTATCTTGAACGCATCCCCTGAATGAATCTTGCGCCGTTCGAATCCTAAGAGACAAAACTACAATTCGCATGAAGACATCGACGTTCCCAAATTACCAGAAGCATGCCAAAATAGCGATAATAGAAGACTTCAACTGCGCGATTTGCACGAGAAATTGACTATGCAACGATCGGATTTCCGGCTCAATTATCGATAAATAAAAGAAAATGACGAACACGCAATTCTTGTTCCTCACAAAAGGCAACAGGCTGATCTAAAATTTACAAGAGATTACAACAAGAGACGACGGAGTTTCAGGGCCCAAAAACAACAATGAAAACAGATCACATATAAGATCGAAAAACCAGAAAAAATGGACGCGTACTCGCAAAACTTTGGCCACATCATCCAGCACAAAATTGATAATGACTTGGTTCTTGCTCAAGATGAAACATAAGAGATAGAACTTTAACTCATCAGAAGAGTTCAAGCCTATCGACCGAGTTCAAGGGGTCAAAACAGCGACTAAACAGCCATCGATGAAAGGTTCTCAAAAAGAGGTTTATCAACCAACTCTTACAACGCACGACATCACTGAACGAAGGTTCGGATGACAAGTCAAGGCTCGAATTAATTTTGGCAACAACTCAGCCATACATAACAAAAGAAGAGAGTATCAATAACTCAACAACAGAGTTCTAATACCCACGAAGAATTCCACAAGACGAACTAACGAGAAAAGAACGGATAAAAACGAACAATTAATAACAAGGGAAAACCAACCGTTAACCCGATTCCCACAAATCTACACGCACAAGTGGTCGGATCATCGACATGAAACCGACACTTAGACTCCACTCCCGGTTCCCATTGCCCGGGTTCTACACGCGTCTAATAGTTCTAGCCACAACAGTCATAGACTTCTGAATAATCCACACATCCGGGACTTCTTCGTTTGTTTGTTCCCTTTACTTAAGCCATCTCTTTCGAGATAGCTTACGAATGATTCTCACTCGATGGTACTAAACAGAAACTCACAACGAGTGCACTGCTATAGACCAAACTTAACTCGATAACACCCAACCAAAAACTCACAACAAAAAAATCTCTAAAGTCGGCATTTAACTCTACACCACTAGCGTTCAAGTCTGAACAAACGGAGGGTAAATTCTTAAGCCCCAATAAAAGAACAAACCATAATCACGATATCGATAATAATCAAAACAATAAAACTCATACCTTGAGCTGGCGCGGCGAGACGAATGCGAGTGGTCGAATGGTCATTAAGCACTTAATCACATATGAACCAGTCTACAGAAAAGCAAGACTGGCTCTGATACCAAACTGTAACGCCCCGTTTTATTTTAGTGAATTTACCGAATTTATTTAATAAAATTAGAGTTATTTTTTTTTTAAATTCCAAGTTAAAACATTTATCAAGAAACGGGCGCTACTTATTAACCACAACAAATAAACACACTCAATCAAACAATCCAATGAACCTACACATGCTCGAACTATCAAATTGACAATCTCATAAATCATAAATTTCCAAATCATTCCCAAATGTCTAGCATGAAATCAAGGTTCCAATGAAATTCAACATAGTTCGAAAATGAAGAAATAAAATAATCCAAAGTGCGATAGCAAATAAATAAATACAAGTTAATGCGGAAGCATAAGATTTCAACACATAATGACCACCATCTCGCTCGTCCTACGCCACCGCCTCCAGCTCGTCTCAACCTAAATCAAAAGAAGAGAGAAAACAACAAGAAAATAGTGGGGGTGAGCAACCAACAAGCTCACCATTATCGCACGATTATTCCGTATAATAATTTTACAAACAAGTAATCGCAGTGTACAATATCAATACCGGTATGCATAGAATTCATAGCCTAAACCCCCTACCCGGCCCTATCGCAAACCTCCTATGTACATACAACAACCTTCCGACCAAACATCGGCAAGGCCGTAACTGGAAAATTTCCCCCACCCCGAACTACTCACGGATCATGGGAGTCCACCCCGAACTACTCACGGATCATGGATGTTTT